>SJYT01031974.1:0-44665 GCA_006410635.1 Cephalophus harveyi | reverse complement strand
TCCAGTACTTTGGCCACCTCATGCGAAGAGTTGACTCATTGGAAAAGACTCTGATGCTGGGAGGGATTGGGGGCAGGAGGAGAAGGGGACGACCGAGGATGAGATGGCTGGATGGCATCACTGACTCGATGGATGTGAGTCTGAGTGAACTCCGAGAGATGGTGATGAACAGGGAGGCCTGGCGTGCTGCGATTCATGGGGTCGCAAAGAGTTGGACACGACTGAGCGACTGAACTGAACTGAACTGAGATGTTTTTCTGGAACTCTCTTGCTTTTTCCATGATCCAGTGGATGTTGGCAATTTGATCTCTGGTTTCTCTGCCTTTTCTAAAACCAGCTTGAACATCTGGAAGTTCACAGTGTGAGCTTCCCCTCTGGTCTCTCTGCTATATGAGGATATGACTAGTAGATGGCAATCTGCAAACCAGAAAGAATCCCCCACCAGACACCAGATGTCTTGAATTTGGATTTCCCAGTCTCCAGAACTGTGAGAAATAAATGTCTGTTGCTTAATACACTTTGTGGATTGTATTCTGTTACAGTAGCCTGAACTAAGAAAATTGATTCCCAGCTACTGCACAGCCATACACGTGCACCTAAAGACTATACCTGATCATCTTCTTTTCACTCTTTTTAAGCCACTCTTAGTTATTCTTCCTAAGAGCATGTTTTTTAGGTAATTCAACAATAATGGCAGAGAATGGCTCTAGAACTACTGCAGGGCCTATTGAAACTCTCAGTATTGTGCAGCGAGCAAGCACATTCATGAGAGGTCACCAAAAGGAATCTCGAGCTTTGACTCCAACTGTCCCTTTAAAATTTGTTCAGTTTCCCCTTCCCCTGAATGAAATCCAGCATGTTCCACGACTTTACTGCTCACTCTTGGGAAACCGGCCATCTCAGTTCACTTTATGTCACAGAACAGTCTCCACGCAATAATGAGAATGCCCCGTTCCATGCAATGCAGAGAACTCTTTCTTTGATTTAGTGTTAGATCTTTTCCCTCTCAGCAAGGGCAGAGTTCCAGCAAGAGTGGTGGTGGGCCTTTTCTTACTACCAACCTGCTAAGTAATGCTCGTAGGTCCTTGGGGTTAGAGGGAAGAGGCAAAGGAGTAGAAAGTTCTTCCTTGACTGGTGTCATTCTAAAGGCCTTTGTGTTATCTGGCATGGGAGATGCTTAAAGCTGATTCTCCCATAGGGATCACTGTGGATTCCTTGGAAGTTCCCTTGGTAGGTCTCTCCCACTGCAACTCTGCTTGAGCAATCAACAGTTTCTCATTAAATTTCAACAACTTCCATTTTGATCTGTCTCATCATCCTTTTCGGTACCTGATAGATATTCTATTTCAGAATCTCAGTGCACATTTCTTATTTAACAGCCTATAATATTCACCGTTACATAACACCTACATACTATGGTTCTTTGTCACTTGGACAAAACACTTTTTTAAAAATGATGTCTGGCCCTTGTTACAGTACCTGGAAAATTTCTCATATTTATTCTCTTTCATTCAATTTTTTGTTGTTGTTGTAATGCACGGCTTGCAGGATTTAGTTCCCTGATGAGGGATTGAACCTGGGCTCTAGCAGTGAAAGCATTGAGTGCTAACCACTGGACCTCCGGGGAATTCTCTCAAAGTTTTGTTTTGACTACAATTTGAAAATGGATTGTAATGCCTCTTCCACAGAAATTGATTCTTTTTTCAATTTGTTCCACATTTTGGTGGTTTTCAATAAATAAGAACTCTTAACTCTGTTCATCCTATGCTTGGACCTGAAACCAATTCTGTCTCTCCTTGTTGATGGAAAATTTTCCTATGAGCGACTTCACTTTCACTTTTCACTTTCATGCATCGGAGAAGGAAATGGCAAGCCACTCCAGTGTTCTTGCCTAGAGAATCCCCAGGGACAGGAAAGCCTGATGGGCTGCCATCTATGGAGTCGCACAGAGTCGGACGCGACTGAAGTGACTTGGCAGTTGGCATCATGTTTTTTACATTTCTCTATGTAAGAATGCAGATGAAGGCATAAACTCAAATTCCTAATCCGCAGACGATCTGCATCCTAACAGCAGATCACTGCACCATTCTTGGTCAATATCACCTGTGCTGTTGATGCACTTATTAGAGATTCATTGGAGCTATACTGTTTAAAATAACAGTAGCATGTTGATTTTTAAACACTCTAATCCCTTTCCCTCTCTCTCACTCTGCCCCCAGAATTATATCAGAGGCCACTGTAGCAATTGCATCACCATGACAGTGACTAGGGCAAGGAGAGTATGGCATCTAACATAAAAAAATTTAAGGAGGTTCTCACTTCCGTGCTCACTGAAGCTCAGTGTCTTCAATTTTGCACCCGGGGTGCCTCACTCACCTTACCCTAGTCCTGTCTCTATGTATCAGATCTGCATTTACTCAGTAATAATCTTGAGAATCTTCTGTGAGCCAAGCACTGTTCCTGATTGTGGACATCAGAAGGAGAGCAGTCAGATAAAAGTTTATGCCCTTATTGGATAGTAGCAAGTGCCGTGGAGGAAGGTAAAGCAGAGAAAGAGAATAAGCAAGTGCCAGAGTGGGGTAGGGGATGTCATTTACAATAGGGTGGTCAGGGAAATCCTTATTGAGAAGGTAATATTTGAGCAAAGAATTGAAAGAGGTAAAACGTTTTTGAACACTTACCAAACTGCTCAAAATATTTTCTGAATTTGTTGCCAATCGTTTATGATCAATATATTTTACAAAAATATCTGGCTTCTCTTGACACATCTAAAGATCTGGCAACATGGAGCCCCCTCCTTGTACAACAACAAG
Organism: Cephalophus harveyi; assembly: GCA_006410635.1. NCBI lineage: Eukaryota > Metazoa > Chordata > Mammalia > Artiodactyla > Bovidae > Cephalophus > Cephalophus harveyi. Next base: position 41,852 of record SJYT01031974.1, on the reverse strand, counting down.
ATGAGCTGAGAGGGCTGGCCTCTCTGAACCATGCTGGGGCCTTGTATGGAACAAAAAGCTTTCTGGTTCTCCAGCTCTCCATCTGCCTGCCTTGCTCTATTACATCACTTGTCTGTCCCTTGCAGAATCTGAGTTTGCAAACTTTGGCGAGAATCCTTAAGAGAGAACTCAAGTGCTGTCAGCCTCCCTCCAAGTAGTGATTTGGAGGCTTGATGGCTCTGGAGGTGAGAGGGTCTGCTCAGCAGACCCTAGTAAAGTCAGTTCACTAATGAGGCCAAGTGGCCTTGACTCTGGACTCCAGAGATGAGGGTGTTTACTTAGTTGCCTCCAGCCAAGGGGAGAAGGTGCTGCTGGGTTGTCCTCTTGCACAGTGACTGACAATACTAGAACTTCGTTAAAACCCTGCTACCCGAGTTCACACACGTTCGAACTTTCAACTAGTCCTTTTCTAGGAGCAAAAGAAAAAAAATATTCTGGGGTGTGCAATGCATGGGTTTCTGTCTCAGCAGAATTTTAATACAAGCAGTTGCAGGTCTCTGAACCCCCACCTACCTGCTGGCACATGTCAGGCACAGGAATTTTCCACTTGGGTGAGACGCCTGTGCGATCACTGAAACTACCCTGAGGAAGAGATGTGCGGTGACAGACAGCACTGAGAGATGCTTCTGTGAAGAGATGACAGGCCCCCATCCTCACAGCCAGGAGAAGAGAGGGCACACGGCATCACAACTATCCCATATCCGTACGTGCTTTAGCTGGAATTTTGTTTCTGCAACTCCCTGCTAAACTGGGCTTCCCCCGTGGCTCAGCGGTAAAGAATCTGCCTGCAATGCAGGAGATGCAGGAAATGTAGGTTCTATCCCTGGGTCAGGAAGATCCCCTGGAGGAGGGCATGGCAAACCCACTCCAGCATTCTTGCCTGGAGAATCCCAAGGACGAAGGAGCTGGCAGGCTACAGTCCTTGGGGGCACAAAGAGTCGGACATGACTGAAGCAAGTGAGCATGCACACACTGCCTATATTACAAGATTTTAAACTGAGGCCAAATAGGTGAGAACAAGTTAAGATTTCTTGATTTCAATTTATGTAATAATCTCCACTGTGGAAAAAGAAAGAAAGAAAAGAGTGAAGTCAGGATAACAACAAGATCCTACTGCATAGACAGGAAACTATATTCAGTATCCTGTGATAAACTGCAATGGAAAAGAATATGTGTATGTCTAACTGAATCACTGCTGTACAGCAGAAATTCACACAACATTGTAAATCAAGTATATTTCAAAAACATTTAAAAAAATTTTTTTAAATACTAAAAAATAATCTCTACTGTGAAATTGCATGAAACTAGTTTTGTTATAAAATGAAAATAGCTGGGACCACTGTGACTCTGAGCCAGATACAGCATGTTTGTTTGACAAACGATTTAAGATTGTGGATGTATTTCAATTAACTCTCTCTGTTTACACTGGATTAAAAACTCTCAAACCCCGCCTAGTGTACAGAGTACATTACATCTCTGCTTTATTTCACAATCAGTAAAAAAGAAAGAAAAACTAGGGAAGGGGAGCATATTTCCAGTCTTAACTCCAAGTTGGGTATTGGGATATTGAACTTTCATGTTAGTAAAAACAAAAACCATGGATAAACTATTGGAATTATTTTAAAGGCAAGTTTGCAAATAACTAGCAGGCCACTCACATAACATGAATATTAAATGCAGATGAATTGAGGGGAAACATTTTAGGGTGACCCAAAGAAAATCTGTGAAATAGGAGAAATCCCTCTTTGGGTACAAACTTTCTTTTCTCAGTACTGTCCTTCATCTTTATCAGCCTGTCCTGCCCGCCACTCCCCACACAGTTCTCGTAATCAAACTCTCCTCCACACTTCAGCCTCTCCCTGTCAAAGCATGGGCCAATGGGAAGGTGCAAGAAACTTGCAAAAATCTTTTTTAAAAAGCTCTGGTTCAAAAATTGCTACTGATTTTAAGAACACGAGGGAAAGAAGGTCAAGGGAAGAAAGACTGTGTCTCCTTACAAATTCTTATGACTTATTTCTTCCCTGGAGCACATTGTTTCAAAAGATGCAACCATTTTTACAAAGGAAGGTTTTTGTAGTTTCCTTTGGGAATCAAACATTAAGCAGCAGCATCTGGGACTTAGCAAAAGGAATACCAAAAGAAACCGAATTTTAATTTTTCCATGAAAATAAATCTTCAGAGTTCTTTTATAGCCAGCCTGTATCCCTTTTCACTCACTTTTTGTTTTACTTGTTAGACAAACTTGCAAATAACTACTGACCCAAACCCAAAGCTTAAATACTAAATCCATATTAACTGCAGGAAAATTTAATTTTAGTTTGATCCTCCATTTTCAAGAAACCACATGTGAGAGAGAGATTATTTTAAAATATTCCTGAAGATGCAATACAGCCATTTAACAAGAAACACATTTTTTAAAAAGACTAAGGAACAAAAATGTTGGGTACCAGTCTCTTTGCAGTGACCTAAAGATCACAACACTGGTGAATAATTCTGCTTTTCCTGAGATTCAACCTGCTTACCTGTTTTCCTTTCAGGAGTCATTACTAAGGTGCGGCAGTGTCTCAGATGTCCACAAATAGATGACGGAGGCCAGCCCCTGTCCTCAAGGCCATGCATGGTATGAAGAAACCACATCATTTCTCCACTTTCTGGGACCATCCCTCCCTCTCCACCCCTGGCATCTTTTTCCTTCCTACAGAGGAAAAGCTTCTCTCTTCTGACTCCTGGTTCCATGGGCTCTTAGTTCTCCAACCAAGGACCGAGCCTGCATCCCCTGCATCGGAAGGCAGATTCACAGATGCTTAACCAGGGAAGTCTCTCTTTTCTCCTTTGGACCATCTTCCCCTAAAGGGCTAAAAACTTGCACCCATCTCCCCTGTTCTGAGACCCTCTTGACACTGTGCTGTCACCAAAAGACTGGTGTCAACGTTCTTTTCCCGCCAGTCACCCTGAACAAAGACCCTACCGCTGCTCCAACGCCACTTGCAGGAAAATCACCCAGAGTGCTTCTGCATTCGGAGGCAGACTTTGAGTCAGTGAGCGCCAGAGAATCTGCATTTCTAACGAGCCCTCGGGCAATGTCCACGTGGAGGACTCTCCAGTCAACACTTTCACTCTTGATTGTTCATTTATCCCCCACCATTTCTTCCACCTCCCTGAATGGTTCCTAAAAATCACCACTGATCTTCTTACCCTCATATCCAATGGCTCTTCCCCTTGTCGTTAGCATCTTTAATCCGGCCACACTATCATTTTTCACAAGTGGTCACTTGCCACCCTTCTCTTGAAATTTCTTCTCTTGGATCCGCTGATATGATATGCCTTTGGTTCTTCTTTCACGGGCAGCTCCAGTTTCCATTGATTGTAGCCCTTCCTCCTCCTGTGACCTGAAGGAACCTAGTCACCCCCCAAGTGATGACCCTCCAATTCAGTATTTGCTCTTTGGTTTACCTTTGTCTCTGTTCTTTCCCTCAGGAACTGTCTGATTTCATGACCGCAAAGTGCATTTTTCAGATGCATGTTTCTAAAGGGACCTTTGCCCCAAATCACACTCCAACTCCACCTGGACAAGCTGCTCAGACCTGAAACAGGTTTTAAACCAAACTCGAGACCTAATTTCTCTGGCTCACTTTTCTATGAGTGATATCATTATCACTCTGGTCACACAAGCCCCCAACCTCTGCGTTATCCTTGGTTTTCCTGTCCCTTTATATTCTATCAGAAATTCTAAGCCAGAAGGTCAGGGAAGACAGCTCACAGGATCCAGCAATGAGCGAGTTGAGAGTACTGGACTGGGACGTTTACTAACCACATTTCCAGCTACAGTTTAGCGACACTTTTATATCCTGATGATAAGTCTACATACAGCTCAGCTAACTCACCAGCTTAAACCCACCAGCCTGTTTTTCATCTCCCCTGTTTTCTACTCTCTCTTTTCATTTGCATTCACATCTCCTATTTTCTTTTCATTCCTCTCCTGTCTCATTCTTTCTTTTTCTCTTTCTCTTCCATTGGTAATCAATCAGACATTTTCAAAGGAATCATGGCCTTCTCTCATGGTACAGTGGATAAGAATCCACCTACCACTGCAGGGAACATGGGCCCCATGCCTGGTCCAGGAAGATCCCACATGCCACGGAGCAGCTAAGCCTGTGCACCGCAACTCCTGAGCATGAGAGCCACAACTGCTGAGTTCGCGTGTGCCTTGTGCCCACATGCCGAACAAGAGACGTCGCTGTAGTAAGAAGGCCGGGCCCTGCAATGGAGAGCAGGCCCTGCTCACCGCCGTTAGAGAAAGCCCATGCACAGCAATGAAGATGCAGTGCAGCCAAAAGTAAATAAAATAAAGGCAATCACATTCCCTTAGCCTTTCTCAACTAGAACTCTTTTAGTGAATAATATCTTTCCAGTCCTACCCACCTCTCACCTAGCTATCTCACATTTTATTTCCTCACCATACTCATTCCTGTCATCCTTCAGAATCTTAAAACAGTTCCAGGAGAACAAAGACCATTCCTATGTTATTATTTTGTCTTGTATCCCCTTGGTGTCTGACATGAAGTGCTCAGTAAGTGCTGGTGAAAGGAGGAAAGAGGGAAGAGAAGGCAAGGGGGAAGAGAAAGAATACGATCCTCACTTGTCAGATAAGTAACTAGGGCTCCAAGAGCTAAAGCAACGTGTCTACGGTCATACACCTAACTGATGATAGAGACAGTCTGCTATGTCTGTCCTGTCTGAAGCTAAAGCCTGTATTAAGGACACTGCCTCAGAAGATCTTATTTACAAAGCAGAAACAGAGACACAGAGAACAAATGTATGATAGCAAGGGGAGACAGGGACGGGATGAATTAGAAGATTGGGATTGACATACATAAACTATTAATACTATGTATAAAATAGATTACTAATGGGAACCTACTAGATGGCTCCAGGAAGCCTACTCAGTGCTCTGTGGTGACCTACATGGGAAGGAAGTCCAGAAAGGAGGGGATATATGTACACACATGGCTGATTCACTTTGCGGCACAGCAGAAACACAACATCGTAAAGCAACTATATTACAGTAAAAAAAAAAATTTTTTTTTAAAGGACAGCACCTTTCTGTATCCCCAGCTCTGTAGTAGGTGCCCCAGGAGGAGACAAATACATACAAGACAAAGGCTCTGCCCCCTAAGAAGTATATAATCTAGTAAGGAAGTGAAATACAAAAATAACTGTAATATAAAGTAGGGTGTAATCATGAGTTCACATTTTCTAAAAAGATTTGATGAGTACCTACTTTCTTGGTAAATAATTTTAGAGTGTGACAGAATAAAGTAGTTCATAAACAAGTGTTCAGATGGAAGGTTCTCTTCTTTCCTGGAGCCTTGTGGTTGACATGACTAAGAATCAGAGTCTTGAAATTCAAGCATAGAGGACTTTCCCTCACATGTCAGATCCACAGGCCCAAGTTAATGGAGATTCCACTGTAGTTCTCAGCCTAAAACCAGATTCAAGGTGCTTAGCAGCAAGTCATAACTGCTGGCTGCCCAGAGCAGAAACAGTGTCATTTAAACCTGCTGCCAGCTTATTGTCTACAAGTTGTCTACAAGTATTCTACAAGTTGGTACAAAAGAAGAAATTTCTCTAAGGCCCGGAAGAGAGAGAAAATTAATTACTTTTTTTCCCCAAACCTAGAGCAGACACACCACGTAGGTCTCTCTTGTAATTTTTCATTTTCAGATGGTTTATCACAAAAGTATTTGATTTTCAGAAGAAAAATTGGGCAAGTCCTTCTGGTTGCTTAGGGAAGAGAATGACTGGGTAGTATGTTCAAAATCACACAAGCTTACTAGGGTAGAACTCAAGCAGCAAATAAGTAGGCATTATAGTGGGGTTAGTGTGTATGGCAGCTCTGGAATACAAAAGTTTACTATCATAAGGGATGGACAGGGAGGCCTGGCATGCTGCGATTCATGGGGTCGCAAAGAGTCAGACACAACTGAGCAACTGAACTGAACTGAAGCATTAGCCATGGACAAGTTGGTTCCACATGTGTTTCTTACATTTCTCAGTTTGTACCAGTTTGGGGCCAAAGATTTTCAAAAAGCAAACATTTCAGAACAGAGGGAATAATGGTGTTGGGACAACTGGCTATCTAATTGGGGGTAGGGGAGGAAAGTTAAATCATTGCCTTAACCTTCCATGAAAAAAATACAACAGGTGTGCTTAAAAATTTAAGTAAAATTTTAACCTATGTAAATAGTAGAAAAAGTGTGGAATAGGTGGATCATTTTTCATTCATAGGTAAATAAAAGTCTTTCTGCCTTTCACAAAGGCAGAACCATGAAGCACAGGATTACATTTAAGGATACTTAAGAATGAAAAAAGAAAACTTCTACATTGCCAAAAGGTATAATAAAACAATGTCAAAATTAAAAATTAGAATATATTTTAAAGTATGAGACATAGTCATTCAGTTAAAAAAAAAGGAGGAAATACATCCTTGCTATAAAGAGAGAAGTAAAATAATTTTTTAAAAAGTTTCAGTTTCTCAGCTAAATAGATGGCCAAAAAGTATAAGCCTCATCATATTTAGTTACAGCAAGCTTAATAGGAAAATGAACTTTATGTAGGATCAGTGAGAGAATAATTGCTACCATTTTTGTGAAGGACACTTTGGTAATTTGTACCACAAAACCTGAAAAATAGACCCAGCAATTCTACTAGTAGGAATTAATCCTAGAAAACTATTAGAAAAATACAAATCAATTTATGTCCAAAACATTTATTGTGGCATTGTTTATAATAGTGAAAACTTAAATTATCTAAATGTTGAATCATGGATGTATTAAATATATGATGATCCAATCATATAGCAGAATATCCAGCTGCTATTAAAAAGATCACAATGTGAATATGCTTTTACTGACACAAAAAGCTATTTAAGCTGAAGCTCCAATACTTTGGCTACCTGATACAAAGAGTTGACTCACTAGAAAAGACCCTGATGCTGGGAAAGATTGAAGGCAGGAGGAGAAAGGGACAATAGAGGATGAGATGGTTCGATGGCATCACCGACTCACGTGAGTTTGAGCAAGTTCCAGGAGATGGTGAGGGACAGGGAAGCCTGGGGTGCTGAGTCCATGGGGTTGCAAAGAGTGAGACACGACTGAGTGACTGAACAACAACGAGTTACAGAAAATCCCATCACACAACAATTTGTATAATAATTTCTTTTTTATAAAAAGAATATCATGTTTATATGTGGAATCTAAAACAATGATACAGACGAACTTATCTACAAAACAGAAACAGATCACAGACATAGAAAACAAATTTATGATTACCAAAGAGGAAAGGGCCTAGAGGAATAAATTAAGAGTTAGGGGTTAAAATAAACACACTACTATATATAAAATAATCAACATGGATCTACTGTATAGCATAAGGAACTATACTCAATACCTTGTAGTAACCTATAATGGAAGAGAATGTAAAAAAAGAGTATATATGTATAACTGAATCACTTTGCTATATGCCTGAAACTAACACAACATTGTAAATCATCTATATTTCAGTAAAAATCTTAAAAATAAAATTAAATAAAAATTAGAATGGATATCAGACAACACAGCATGTATAATAACTTATTTTACATTTATTTAGATATATATGCATATTTATACACATATGTGTGTGCTAATGAGCTCCCCTGGTAGCTCAGCTGGTAAAGAATCTGCCTGCAATGCAGGAGACCCCAGTTCCATTCCTGGGTTGGGAAGATCTGCTGGAGAAAGGATAGGCTATCTACTCCAGTATTCTTAGAGTTCCCTGATGGTTCAGCTGGTAAAGAATCCATCTGCAATGTGGGAGACCTGGGTTTGATCCCTGGATTGGGAAGATCACCTGGAGAAGGGAACAATGACCCACTCCAGTACTCTGGCCTGGAGAAGTCCATGGACTGTATAGTCCATGGAGTTGCAAAATACATTAACACATATGTGTATATGTATTGATACATACATACACATGGAGAGAGAGAGAAAAAATGAGCCAGACAGTTCAACCCCAATGCCTCTGAGGATCCAGTATTAGAAACTTGTATTAGATTAACATGAACTTCAAGCTCTTTGAGTGTTCATCACCCTCCCCTGAGGTTTACTTCTTCATGTTTCCAATCGCCTCTGCACTTCTATACCACTGTGCCCCTGTCTTATTTCACCTCATAAAACTCAGATGTGAATCTTAGTCCTTTCACAATAAATCCACTCACACTAAGCCTCTGTTGAGTTTTTGCTGACTTTATTGAAGTTTTAAGGAGAACAGTGGTGATCACTTGGACTCCTATCTCAATAGCTCTTTAGCCATTCTCCTGATTGATCCCTGGGAAGCTTTGGTGCCACCCAACATCTGGCCCCAAAAGGAAGGTAACAGATTAAGATTCTCTCTTTATCATTAGATATGTGTGTATATATGTATATATATGTGTGTATCATATATATGTATTGTTTATGTACATGTATATGTGTGTATATATAATAATATATGTATACACATATATATATAAAATATCCTCTGACTCCCTGGATATTTAAAAATCCAGAAAGCAATTATTCAAAAGTTAGCAGGGGCTATCACTACTTACTTACCACTACTTTGGGAGTTCAAATGACTTTTATATTCTTCATACTTTTCTAAATTTTCTGAATTTTTTAAAGCATGTACTATTATTAGAATAAGAGGGAAAATTTTTAACTTATTTTTATTTTAAAGGATAGAGGTATAGTACTAACAACAAAGCAGTTTTTCTCTGCATTCGTTCACACCTGACTTGCAGAAACCCAGCCCCTTCCAACTTACCCCAAATTGTTTAAGGAGCCTGCAAGAGGCATCCCACAGGCACCCTAAAACCAGCCATCCTGGGTACCACATTGGTCTCCCATTGGTATTCTGTCCTGCAGTGACATGCCTCACCAGGAGCCCAAAGGACTTGCCTCCTCACATGGCCCTCAAAGAGCCCCACACTCCTGCGGGTCAATGCCCTCCAGCACTTCAGCCAAAGGACCAAAGGTCTCCCAAGGCCACCATCCCCTATCTTTGCCCAAACTGACCTTCTACTGACTTGCTTTTTTGCAGCTACTGCAAAGGATGCTGGTACATTCCAGAGCCAATAGCGCCTTTCCCCCTCCCTTTTCTACCTTTGGTAGAAAGGAAAGATGAGAAATAAACAGGGATTAATGTCCAGAGCAGTCGGGCAGTTTTCCCTCCTTCTCAGGCTACAGAGAACAAGACAGGCCTGCACTGCGGCCTTCCTGGAGGTCTCACCACGAGGCCCAGTCAGAGGCTGCCTGGAGCCGCTGAGGACCTGGCTGGGCCGCCCACACAGAGATGGCAGAAGCCTCTCTGGCTCCCAGTCTGCTTGTTTGGTGGAGCGGTGGGAGACCAGGCAGAAGTACCCCAAGTGAGCACCCCAAGTAGACTATGAATGACTGTCCCAGCAGCGCCCGTCCATGGAGCTGGGCCAATACACTCTCTCACCAAGGCTGAACCTTGTTGTGGAGGGTCAGCCCTAAAGCCCACCCCTCTGCAGAGGATGTGCGGGTGAAGAGCACTACCAAGGCTGCAAGTTATGGCCTCCTGTAATGGTCTCCACATGGCTTCACAGCCTCAGGATGGCGAAGACACAAAATCTGGGCTAAAGTCTCAAAGGGCCCGGGTAGGCGAAAAACCACAGTAAATACATGGGTTTCCAGAGAGAAAAAGAATCTCAGGATCTCAGACAAACTGGCTTGCCCCAGGCTAGATTAGTCTTGCAGTTATGCTTTATTTTAGGCCACTCACCTGAATAATATTTTATTAATAATATTATCTAGCATTTATATGGAGAAGGCAATGGCATCCCACTCCAGTACTCTTGCCTGGAGACTCCCATGGATGGAGGAGCCTGGTAGGCTGCAGTCCATGGGGTCGCTGAGTCAGATACGACTGAGCGACTTCACTTTCACTTTTCACTTTCATGCATTGGAGAAGGAAATGGCAACCCACTCCAGTGTTCTTGCCTGGAGTGAATCCCAAGGATGGTGGAGCCTGGTGGGCTGCCATCTATGGGGTCGCACAGAGTTGGACACGACTGAAGTGACTTAGCAGCAGCATTTATATGGGGCTTCCCTGGTGGCTCAGATGGTAAAGAATCTGCCTGCAATGCCGGAGACTCAGATTTGATCCCTGAGTTGGGAAAATCCCCTGGACAGGGAGACCTGGCGTGCTGTAGTCCATGGGGTCGCCAAGAGTCAGACACCATTTAGTGACTGAACAACAACATTCACCTGAAGGGATGAGAGAGTGACTATGGCTATATCCCAGGGAAGAACATTCTAGGCACAGGAAATAGCCCAGCGGAAGATTCTTAGCAATGGAGGTTGCCCAATGTCAACAAAAGCTCAGTGGTTTGGGTTCCTTAGCGGCTCAGTGGTAAAGAATCCACCTGCCAATACAGGAGACATGGGTCTGATCCCTTATGCAGGAAGATTCTGCACGCCGCAGAGCAACTAAGCCTGAGGGCCGCAACTATTGAGGCTGCGAGCCCTCGGGCCCGTGCTCTGCAGCAAGAGGAGCCGCTTCAGTGAGAAGCGGAATACTGCAACTAGAGAGTAGCCCCCACTGTCCTGCAAACAGAGAAAGCCTGGGCGGCAACAAAGACCCAACACGCCAATAATAAAATGAATTAATAGAATTAAATTTAAACTACATATAAAAAAAAATCTAATGTGGTTTGGTGCAGACTAAGTACATAAAGGAAATATATACCCATTTGAATGCAGAGTTCCAAAGAATAGCAAGGAGAGATATGAGAGCCTTCCTTAGTGATTGATGCAAAGAAATAGAGGAAAACAAGAGGTAGCAAGAATACACAGAACTATACAAAAAAAGGTCTTCATGACCCAGATAATCATGATGGTGTGATCACTCACCCAGAGCCAGACATCCTGGAATGTGAAGTCAAGTGGAAATTAGGAAGCATCATTATGAACAAAGCTAGAGGAGGTGATGGAATTCCAGTTGAGCTGTTTCAAATCCTGAAAGATGATGCTGTGAAAGTGCTGCCCTCAATATGCCAGCACATTTGGAAAACTCAGCAGTGGCCACAGGACTGGAAAAGGTCAGTTTTCATTCCAATTCCAAAGAAAGGAAAAGCCAAAGAATGCTTAAACTACTGCACAAATGTACTCATCTCACAAGCTAATAAAGTAATGCTCAAAATTCTCCAAGCCAGGCTTCAACAGTACGTGAACCGTGAACTTCCAGATGTTCAAGCTGAATTTAGAAAAGGCAGAGGAACCAGAGATCAAATTTCCAACATCTGTTGGATCATTGAAAAAGCAATAGAGTTCCAGAAAAACATCTACGTCTGCTTCATTGACTATGCCAAAGCCTTTGACTGTGTGGATCACCACAAACTGGAAAATTTATCAAGAGATGGGAATACCAGACCATCTTACCTGCCTCCTGAGAAATCTGTATGCAGGTCAGGAAGCAATAATTAGAACTGGACGTGGAACAACAGACTGGTTCCAAATTGGCAAAGGAGTACGTCAAGGCTGTATATTGTCACCCTGCTTATTTAACTTGTATGCAGAGTACATTATGAGAAATGTTGGTCTGGAAGAAGCACAAGCTGGAATCAAGATTGCTGGAAGAAATATCAATAACCTCAGATATGCAGATGACACCACCCTTATGGCAGAAAGTGAAGAAGAACTAAAGAGCTTCTTGATGAAAGTGAAAGAGGAGAGTGAAAAAGTTGGCTTAAAACTCAACATTCAGAAAAGTAAGATCATGGCATCCGGTCCCATCACTTCATGGCAAATAGATGGGGAAACAGTGGAAACAGTGACAGACTTTATTTTGGGGGCTCCAAAAATCACTGCAGATGGTGACTGCAGCTATGAAATTAAAAGATGTTTGCTCCTTGGAAGAAAATCTATGACCAAACTAGATAGCATATTAAAAAGCAGAGACATTAGCTTGCCAACAAAGGTCCTTATAGTTAAAGCTATGGTTTTTCCAGTAGTCATGTATGAATGTGAGAGTTGGACTATAAAGAAAGTTGAGCACCAAAGAATTGATGATTTTGAACTGTGGTGTTGGAGAAGACTCTTGAGAGTCCCTTGGACTTCAAGGAGATCCAACCAGTCAATCCTAAAGGAATCAGTCCTGAATATTCAATGGAAGGACTGATGCTGAAGCTGAAACTCCAATACTTTGGCCACCTGATGCAAAGAACTGACTCACTGGTAAAAACCCTAATTCTAGGAGAGATTGAATGCAGGAGGAGAAGGGGATGACAGAGGATGCGGTGGTTGGATGGCATCCCCAACTTGATGGACATGAGTTTGAGTGACCTGTGGGAGTTGGTGATGGACAGGGAAGACAGGCGTGCTGCAGTCCATGGGGTCGCAAAGAGTCAGACACGACTGAGTGACTGAACTGAACTGAATGAAGTACATAAAGTGAGAGCTTAGAGAGATTATAAAGTAGAGATGGTATGGGTCCTGTAGACTATTGTCATTTACTGGGTAAGATGGGAAGCCATTGAAAGGTTTTGCTAATAAAAATCACACTAAAGTTGTTGATTTTATTGTAGTCAAGCTAAGAAGTAAAGGAAGTATTTTTTATAGCCATGTCCCCTTCTTGGTCCCTGTAGACATCTGAGTTTGCAATTCCTGTGATAGTTCATAGGAATATCATAAGACAGGACAAAATACGTGGCTTTCTCCACCCTGATAGGCAAAGCCAGTCATACTGACTAATTTTCCGAGATATGCTACCTTTGGTGGTTTCCTCTCCACCCTTTGGAGCTTCAGCCGCACCACCGTACTCTCACTCCTTGGAGCACGCACTTCTTTTTCTTTGCTTGTCATCCCTTAGCTCCCGCATCACCTGGGGTCTTCCCTAATTCCTTTTGCCAAAACCACCTCTCTGCAGGCTCCAATCAGGAGGCTCCAATCAGAATATATTCTAGGTCCCCAACCTGGCGCTGCCCTACTTTAGGACTCTCACATCACTGACAACAAAATTTATAATCTCTTGAAAAGGAACTTGTAACACCCTGAAATTTACTTAGCAACCACACCCCACAGGTAAACTTTACAAATGGAGCCCTTATTTGAAATGTGCTTTGAGATTAGAGGAAGTAGTTTCACTTCTACATTCAAAGCAAACTTCTCTGAAATTAATTCACCAATGAGGAAAAAATGTTTATATTCACTCAGGAGATTAGAAGCCAGGAACTTAGCCTAAAAAGTTATATATGATTTTGGAAAAGAAATAACTTTGACCAATAGTATCTGGCTGAATGCAGTGTGAAAAAGCAAATTAGACCAAGGTAAGTCAGTCAAGGTAAGTTTGCTCCTACATTAATATCCTCAGTTACAAATGATAACTCAAAAATGTGACTAGTTGATGGAACCAGTTGAACAGGAATCTTCATATTTTACCTTGTTTATAGAACTTTCTGGAGCTAAGTTATTTCGAAATATTTGGACCTTGAGAGTACATCGAAAGAGTTAAGAGTATGACTGGAAGCTGGAGTGGATGCATTTCTTCCTATTCCTTCCTCCAGGTATAGCCAGATCCCTGTACATGTATCGTGTATAAACAAGCATAAGAACCCTGAAAGGCTGAGAGAAGACAGACCAGCTAGAGACCTTGGAACCTGAGAAGCATGGCAGTGAATCCTTAGGGTTTTCTTTTGTCTTCTATATTCTGGACTAGGCGCTGAAGAAGCCTGAAACCCAGAAACCCCAACAGACGCAGGCAAAAAACGCAGTAAGAAAAGCCTATTCTCTCTGGCTAAAGTCTTGTTCTCTCTAGCTAAGTCAGCCTAGCAAGCCAGAACATTTTTCACGAAAACCACCCAGCTCCAGCTCAACACCATGGGGAAAACTAACCCTACCCTCAGCCCTGTCGGCAAAGTTCCAGTGGCGAGCTCAGATTTTCACCCCCACCCAGCTCACTGGGAAGGGCCCTCTCCCCCTTTGGGATTATCAGTGGAGACTGGAACTGGGAACCAGTGCTTTCCCCTGTCAGTGTTCTGCTGGAGGAGGCCTGCCAAAGCAGGAGATTTCAATAAGACCCATAGTTTTACAGCTTAATACCCAACATGTTCAGAAACAATAAAAAAAAATCATGTCATAACAAAAACCAGGAAAATCTCAACTTGAATAAGCAAGGGAAGTAAAAGAATGCCAATACTGAGTTGACACAGATGTTATTAGAATTATCTGATGAACATTTTAAAACAGCCATCATCAAATTACTTCAACAAGATTTACCATCACACTGGAAACAAATGGAAAAAGAGTCTTATCAAAAAACAGACAAAAAGAGGAAGAAGACAAAGAATCAAAAGGAAATTTCAGAGCTGAAAAATACAATAACCAAAATGAAAACCTCAACTGATGGGCTCAATAGCACAGTGAAGCAGAAAGAGGAAGGAATTAGTGAACTTCAAGATAGCACAATGAAATTGAAAACAAACTGAGAAAAAAAAAAACAACAGAGCCTCAAACACCTATGGGACCATAACAAAAATTCTAATGTTTATATCATTGAAGTTCTGGAATGAGAGGAGAAAAAAATGGGGGGAAAAAAGCATTCAAAGAAGTAATGGTTGAAATTTTTCCAAAATTTGGCAAGAGACAAAAATGCACATGTTCAAGAAGCTAAACGAATTTCAGATGGGATAAACCTGAAGAAATTCCCACCAAGACCTCATCATCAAGCTTCTCAAAGCTAAAGATAAGGGAAAACCTTTAAAAAACCAGAGAGAAACTATACCTCACTAATAAGAATAAAACTGTTTGACTGATAATAGATTTCTCATCAGAAACCGTAGAAGCCAGAAGGATGTGACTCACATTTGTCAAGTGCTAAAAGGAGGGTCAACCCAGAATCTAAGAATGGGCATCATCAAAAAATCTATAAACAATGTGGGAGATGATGTGGAGAAAGGGAGCCCTCCTACTCTGCTGGTGGGAATGTAAACTGGTACAGACACTGTGGAGAATAGTATGGAGGTTCCTTAACAAATTAAAAATAGAGCTGCCATATGATTCAACAATCCCACTCCTGGGCATATATCCAAAGAAAACTATAATTCAAAAAGACACATTCACCTCAGTGTTCACTACAGCACTATTTACAATAGCCAGGACATGGAAACAACCTCAATGCCTATCAGCAGAGGAGTGGACAAAGAAGATGTGGTGCATATACACAAGGGAATAAAAAAGAACAAAATAATGTCATTTGCAGCAACCTAGAGATTGTCATACTGGGGGAAGTAAGTCGGAGAGAAACAAATATATAATACCACTTATATGTGGAATCTGAAAAAAGGCTACAAATGAACGAAACGGAGTTATAAATGTAGAAAACAAACTTATGGTTACTGGGGGAAAGGGGGGAAGGGATAAATTGGGAGACTGGGATCATCACATACACACTACTATATATAAAATAGGTGACTAATAAGGACCTGCTGTGTAGCCCAGGGAACTCTACTCAGTACTCCGTAATACCTATAAGGGAGAAGAATCTAAAAAAGGGTAAATATGCGATTGATATAACAGAGTCACTTTGCTGTTCTCCTGAAACCAACACAACATTGGAAATGAACAATGTGTGCATTTGTGTTCAGTCCTGTCTGACTCTTTGCAACCCCAAGGACTGTAGCCCACCAGGCTCCTCTGTCCATGGAATTTTCTGGGCTAGAATACTGAAGTGGGCTATACCCCAACAAAAATTTAAAAAACAAACAAACCCCCCCAGATGGCTTAGTTAAGCTCTAATATATTAATGCATTAAAAAATGATTATGGATATACTGGGTGCCATCCCATATTCCTCAGAGTACTACTAGTTTGTGCTCTAAACCTTCATTTGTTAAAATGAAGGCTTGCATTTTCAGACATATCCAGCATAGTTAAGGTCACGTTTTCCCTCATGATTTTCCATTCGTTTGACACATTAAAAACTTTAAAATGTTCTTCAAACCACAGGCCTTAGAAACTAAAGTAGTAATCAGTCGGGCAGGATTCACAATTACCTAAAGCTATGATCTAATATTCAGCACTTCCTCCAAACTAAGGCTTTCCAGATATTTCAGAATTAAATTAAACCTTTTTTTCCTACCCTACCTCTGCCCCTTAACTAAGAGTAAGGACAATACTATAAAGTTACCATGGAGAAGTACCCCAGCTGGTTGTATGACATCAACATATGTTGTGACTGCAAACAGAATGAAAGAACTCGACACAAATCCATCTCTGGTACAATGCTTATCTTTTCTTTCCTTCCGTCATCTCTAAGGTTTCTGAGCTAATTCTTTCCCGTAAAATTACATCTACTTTGAGGATTAAACAAGTTTGGTAGATGTGAATGTATCTAATGTAGACCAAAGTAAACAGGAGGTAATTAATATGAGCTCTCCTTCTTCCATCTCAGTTTTTTGTTGGGTGGACAAATCTAGAAATCTTTAGAATGGAGCTCCACTATATATTTTCATGTTTTCTTTTTAATTTTTCTTTCATGAACCTGAGTATAATCTTGATATACAGATCACTCAGAGAAGAAATTCCTAGAGCGTTTAATCATGCTGATGCTATCACTCATGTTTAGGGTGACTACTGAATCTGTGATCATATCTGGAACACTTTTGAGAATGAAACGGGACACCATTAATACATTACCCTAGGACATCAGGACTCTCATGGAAAAAGCTGGATATATAGTCACAGGTCAGAGATTTAGCTGTGATCCACACACTAAACCACAAAAGCAGCAGAGTAGCCAGAGTGAAGACCTCAAAAGGAAGGCTCCACAAATTCACTCAAGGCCAGGCGTCGCATTTATGGGGAAGCTCTAATAGTTTTCACCAGAGCCCATTTAATCTTATTTTGCTGGTGGTGTTGTTCAGCTGCCCAGTCGTGTCCAACTCTTTGCAACCCCGTGGAATGCAGCACGCCAGGCCTCCCTGTCCCTCCCCATCTCCTGGAGTTTGCTCAAGTTCATGTTCATTGCATCGGTGATGCCATCCAGCCATCTCATCCTCTGACATGCTCTTCTCCTCCTGCACTCAATCTTTCCCAGCATCAGGGATTTTTCCAACGAGTCATCTGTACTCATCAGATGACCAAAACACTGGAGCTTCAGCTTCAGCATCAATTCTTCCAGTGAATATTCATGGTTGATCTCCCTTAAGATTGACTGATTTGATCTCTTTGCTGTCCAAGGAACTTTCAAGAGTCTTCTCCAGCACCACAGTTTGAAGGCATCAATTCTACATGACCACTGGGAAGACCGCAACCTTGACTGGGAATACCATAGCCTTGACTATATGGACCTTTGTCAGCAGAGTAATGTCTCTGCTTTTTAACACACTGTCTAGGTTTGTCATTGCTTTCCTGCCAAGAAGCAAATGTCTTCCGGTTTCCCGGCTGAAGTCACCGTCTGTGGTGATTTGGGAGCCCAAGAAGAAATCTGTCACTGCTTCCACTTTTTCCCCTTCTATTTGCCATGCAGTAATGGGGACAGATGCCATGATCTTAGGTTTTTTTAATATTTAGTCTTAAGCTGGCTCTTTCACTCTCCTCCTTCACTCCCTTCAAGAAGATCTTTGGTTCCTCTTCGCTTTCTGCCATCAGAGTGGTATCATCCACATATCTGAGGTTGCTGATGTTTCTCCTGCCTATATTCATTCCAGCTTGTAACTCATCCAGCCCAACATATCTCACGATGTGCTCAGAGTATAGATAAAACAAACAGGGTGATAGCAGACAGCCCTGCTGTACTCCTTACTCGACCTTGAACCAATCAGCTGTTCCATACAGGGTTCCAACTGTTGCCTCTTGACCCTCACACAGGTTTCTCAGGAAACAGGTCAGATGGTCTGGTATTTCCATCTCTCTAAGAGCTTTCCTTGGTTTGTCATGATCTACACAGTCAAAGGCTTTAGCATAGTCAATGAAACAGAGAGAGATGTTTTTCTGAAATTCCCTTGCTTTCTCTATAATCCAGTGAATGTTGGTAAGTTGATCTCTAGTTCCTCTTCCTTTTCTAAACACAGCTTAGACATCTGGAAGTTCTTGGTTTGCATAGTGCTAAAGCCTAGCCTGCAAGATTTTAAGCACGACCTTACTAGCATGGGAGATGCGTGCATTTCTTATTTTACACCTAGTTCATTAAGATTTTTTTTCCAGTTTCTAATTCCTAAGGATGTTGACTACAAGACATGACAACTGATAAAAAGGATGCAAGGGAGGCAATATAACCATGAATAAAACAAACAGGACACCCAATAGCATAGTAGTTTAGGAGTGGAGACAAACAGCTGCACCCTTCAGCAGGCAGGAAAGAGCTATACTATAAAATGGTGCCAGAAATCATGTTTATAATGTTGACCTTAAGTTATTAAGGGAAGTTTGACTCACACTCAGATTACACTGAGAAGACTGATTACATTAGCTCAGATTACATTAGTGAAGACTGAACAGCATTTCCACCTAAAACTTTTTTGAATTTCTGTTTTCCAATGAATACATGTTTCACTATTTACACCTCTGGTGGCTCAGAGGTTAAAGCGTCTGCCTCCAATGCTGGAGACCCAGGTTCGATCCCTGGGTCAGGAAGATCCCCTGGAGAAGGAAATGGCAATCCACTCCAGTATTCTTGCCTGGAGAATCCCATGGACGGAGAAGCCTAGTAGTTTACAGTCCACGGGGTCGCAGAGAGTTGGACACGACTGAGCGACTTCACCTTCACCTTCACCTTCACAATTAGGAAACGTAATAGGAGGCTTACATTGAGCCCCAGCTAAGCCTGACCTAGGGCTCAGAGCTACATGATCATGAGAAGACAGGCCCGTGGAGAGGACTCTAGGGCTCTCAGAGGGAAAAAAAGACTCACTGCAGGAAAAGGGAGCACCTGCAAAAGAAGGTGCAGGAAAGCGGTGTCTGAATGAGAGAAGGGGCATCCTGAGAGGCTGTGGTTCTCCTCCCCCAGCCCCGCCCCCGGCCCCCGGCTGATCCTCCACACTGCCGCCTATCGGCAGGCCTGAGAAGTGCCCCGGAGAGTGGAGGGCGCCGGGAGCTGACAGCGCCGGGGGTGGGCAGCCCAGGAGACCCGCCAGGGGCTTGGAAAGGGCCAGGAGCTCCTGAGGTAACTGGGTCTCAGACCCCTTTGGGAAAGCTGAGGGCTTACCGTGCGTTGTCAAATGGATTCTATTTCCCCCATGCTGTTGTTTTTCTTGGTGTTGGTTGGTTTTGGCCACACCTTGTGTTATCTTTTTTCCCCAACCAGGGACAAACCCAAGCCCTCAGCGGTGAAAGCAGAGTCCTCATCCGCGGACCACCAGGGAACACCCACTGTTGTTTCTCACGTTGGCAACACTTGAAGATTTGACACCTAAACTCTTCTGCCGATGATAAGAGGAATATATTATCTACTACTACTTGAAATGAAAGTAGTATCATAATATCAACTGTGAAGAAAGAAGAAAATATAAATATATGTGTGCGTGTGTGCATATCATAATATATATATGTAATATGTATGTACATATATTTATGTATATAACATATATATACTCTGAAGTAATAAGGGGAAATGGAGGAAGATAAAAGTGGAGCAAATAGCTGAAAAAAATAAAAAGAGGGATAACAGGGTCTTAAAAGCTGGTTACAATGTGATAAATCTGTTATTCAATTTTCTTATATGTGCACTTGTGTGATTATATGTGCATGTTCAGTGTTTTTGTATCTCACTATAAGAGAAGTTATTTGGTCAATAATATATTTGGAGACTAAGACTGTAACAAAACTGCTATAATGTGGATGAATTTTGGTTAAATCCTTATCCTGGAACCTTAGATAAAGGCTTATTTTTCTACAAAGCTGTCATTTCTTGAATGAATTATTAAAATATCTCCTTAGATAAGGAGAAGGCAATGGCATCCCACTCCAGTACTCTTGCCTGGAGACTCCCATGGACGGAGGAGCCTGGTAGGCTGCAGTCCATGGGGTCGCTGAGTCAGACACGACTGAGCAACTTCACTTTAACTTTTCACTTTCATTCATTGGAGAAGGAAATGGCAACCCACTCCAGTGTTCTTGCCTGGAGAATCCCAGGGATGGCGGAGCCCAATGGGCTGCCATCTGTGGGGTCGCACAGAGTCGGACATGACTGAAGCGACTTAGCAGCAGCAGCAGCAGCTCCTTAGATAAATTACTTCTCATTCAAATATTGAAAATGAATGTATAGTGTGTGTGTATGCATACATGAACACACACTAGTTAAGGGGCTAATTTTAGATATAAACAACTGATTTGGAAAGTGATTAATTTATTTTGACTAATTAAGAGATAATTTTAAATAAAATATATGTGCCATTTAAAATAACAATGCATAGTACTGGGATTCAAAGATAGTTAAAAAATGACACCTTTCTTCTCCTTGAGTTTTTAAATAATGTTTAAAAGAAATAGATATAAATATTTTGGGTATTTATAACAAAGGGTGGAGACCTTTACTATAAAATAGATATACCAAATGCCACATCAAACAGAAAGGGGAAGAAGAAAGAAGAAACAATGCACAAAGGAGGAAGCAGAAATAGACAACAAACCTACAAAGCCTTTTCTCTACTATAAAGTTTAAGCCTTTGATCGTGTGGATCACAATAAACTATGGAAAATTCTGAAAGAGATGGGAATACCAGACCACCTGACCTGCCTCTTGAGAAACCTATATGCAGGTCAGGAAGCAACAGTTAGAACTGGACATGGAACAACAGACTGGTTCCAAATATTCTATTTCTGCTTTATTGACTATGCCAAGGCCTTTGACTGTGTGGATCACAATAAACTGTGGAACATTCTGAAAGAGATGGGAATACCAGACCACCTGACCTGCCTCTTGAAAAGCCTGTATGCAGGTCAGGAAGCAACAGTTAGAACTGGACATGGAACAACAGACTGGTTTCAAATAGGAAAAGGAGCACGTCAAGGCTGTATATTGTCACCCTGCTTATTTAAACTTCTATGCAGAGTACATCATGAGAAACGCTGGGCTGAAAGAAGCACAAGCTGGAATCAAGATTGCCAGGAGAAATATTAATTACCTCAGATATGCAGATGACACCACCCTTACGGCAGAAAATGAAGAGGACCTAAAAAGCCTCTTGATGAAAGTGAAAGTGGAGAGTGAAAAAGTTGGCTTAAAACTCAACATTCAGAAAACGAAGATCATGGCATCCGGTCCCATCACTCCATGGGAAATAGATGGAGAAACAGTGGAAACAGTGTCAGACTTTATTTTGGGGGGCTCCAAAATCACTGCAGATGGTGATTGTAGCCATGAAATTAAAAGACGCCTTTTCCTTGGAAGGAAAGTTATGACTAACCTAGATAGCATATTGAAAAGCAGAGACATTTCTTCGCCAACAAAGGCCCGTCTAGTCAAGGGTATGGTTTTTCCCATGTATGGATGTGAGAGTTGGACTGTGAAGAAAGTTGAGTGCTGAAGAATTGATGCTTTTGAACTGTGGTGTTGGAAAAGACTCTTGAGAGTCCCTTGGACCTCAAGGAGATCCAACCAGTCTATTCTAAAGGAGATCACTCCTGGGTGTTCTTTGGAAGGAATGATGCTGAAGCTGAAACTCCAGTACTTTGGCCACCTCATGTGAAGAGTTGACTCATTTGAAAAGACTTTGATGCTGGGAGGGATTGGGGGCAGGAGGAAAAGGGGATGACAGAGGATGAGATGGCTGGATGGCATCACTGATTCGATAGATGTGGGTTTGGGTGAACTCTGGGAATTGGTGATGGACAGGGAGGCCTGGCATGCAGCAGTTCATGGGGTCACAAAGAGTCGGACACGACTGAGCGATTGAACTGAACTGAACTGAACTGAATGGTCTAGTGGTTTTCCCTACTTCCTTCAATTTATGTCTGAATTTGGCCATAAGGAGTTCATGATATGAGCCACAGTCAGCTCCTGGTCTTATTTTTGTTGACTGTATAGAACTTCTCCATCTTTGGCTGCAAAGAATATACTGAATCTACTATTGATACTGACCATCTGGTGATGTCCAGGTGTAGGGTCTTCTCTTGTGTTTTTGGAAGAGGGTGTTTGCTATGACCAGTGTGTTCTTTTGGCAAAACTCTATTAGGCTTTGCCAGGCTTCATTCTGTACTCCAAGGCCAAATTTGCCTGTTACTCCAGGTATTTGTTGACTTCTTAATTTTGTATTCCAATCCCCTATAAAGAAAAAGACATCTTTTGTGGATGTTAGTTCTAGAAGGTCTTGTAACTCTTCATAGAATCATTCTTCAGTATTACTGTTTGGGGCATAAACTTGGATTACTATGATATTGAATGGATTGCCTCCGAAACAAACAGAGATCATTCTGTTGCTTTTGAGATTGCATCCAAGTACTGCATTTCAGATTCTT
This sequence comes from Cephalophus harveyi, assembly GCA_006410635.1. Lineage (NCBI taxonomy): Eukaryota > Metazoa > Chordata > Mammalia > Artiodactyla > Bovidae > Cephalophus > Cephalophus harveyi. The sequence continues at coordinate 19,318 of SJYT01031974.1, read as the reverse complement.
TTGTTGATTATGATGGCTATTTCATTTCTTCTAAGGATTCCTGCCCACACCAGTAGATATAATGGTCCTCTGAGTTAAATTCACCCATTCCATTCCATTTAGTTCGCTGATTTCTAAAATGTTGACATTCACTCTTGCCATCTCCTGTTTGACCACTTCCAATTTGCCTTAATTCATGGACCTAACATTCCAGGTTCCTATGCAATATTGCTCTTTACAGCATTGTAGTTTACCTCCATCACCAGTCACATCCACGACTGGGTGTTGTTTTTGCTTTGGCTCTGCCTCTTCAGTCTTTCTGGAATTATTTCTCCACTGATCTCTAGTAGCATATTGGGCATCTACCAACCTGGGGAGTTCATCTTTCAGTGCCCTGTTTTTTTTGCCTTTTCATACTGTCCATGGGGTTCTTAAGGCAAGAATACTGAAGTGGTTTGCTATTGCCTTCTCCAGTAGACCACGTTTTGTCAGAATTCTCCACCATGACCCATCTGTCTTGGGTGACCCTACGTGGCATGGCTCATAGTTTCACTGAGTTAGACAAGGCTATGGTCCATGTGATGTGATTGGTTAGTATTCTGTGATTGTGGTTTTCATTCTGTCTGCCCTCTGATGGAGAGGGATTAGAGGATTATGGAAGCTTCCTGATGGGAGAGACTGACAGGGGGAAATTGGGTCTTGTTTTGATGAGCGAAACCATGCTCAGTAAATCTTTAATCAATTGTCTGTTGATGGGTGGAGCTGTGGTCTTCCCCTGTTTACCTGGTGCCAGACTATTGTGGAGGTAATGAAGATACTGGTGACCTCCTTCAAAAGGTCCCACGCAAACAGTGCTTCACTAAGTGCCCTTGACCCCGCAGCAGGCCACTGCTGACCCACACCCCCGCCAGATGCTCCTGGGCATCACGGGCAAGTCTGGGTCAGTCTCTTGTGAGGTCACTGCTCCTTTCTCCTGGGTCCACCCTTACGTCCAAGGGCAGAGAAACCCCAGCAAGCCAGTGGGCTCTGGAGCAGCTGCTGAATGGCACTGACGTGACTGTGCGGAGATATCCCACATCCAAAGGCAAAGGAGAAGCCCCAGAAAGATGGTAGGAGGGGCGAAATCGCATTTAGAATCAAACTGTGCTTGAGTGTCTTCTGAGGAGGTACAGGTCGCCTGTGGACTGCTCAAGGGGCAGGGGCTCTGGGTGCAGTAGACCTGGGTATGGCATTAGCCCTCTTGGAGGAGGTCACCTTTAAGCCACCACAGAGCTGCTAGAACTGACACAGGACTGGGGAAACAGACTCTTGGAGGGCACAAACAGAACCTTGTATGCACCAGGACCCAGAGACTCCACAGAGACTGAGATAGAATTGTGTTGTAGTGTCTCCTGAGGAGGGATGAGTTAGCAGTGGACTGCCACAGAGGCAGGGTCTCCGGGTGCAGCAGACCTGGGTATGGCATAAGCCCTCTTGGAGGAAGTCACCATTAACCCCACCATAGCGCTACCAGAACTTACACAGGACTGGGAAATAGATTCTTGGAGGTCAAAAACAGAACGTCATGATAAGCCTAGACAGCATACTAAAAAGCTTAGAGACATTACTTTTCCAACAAAGATCCGTCTAGTCAAAGGTATGGTTTTTCTAGAAGTCATATGTGGATGTGAGAGTTGGACCGTAAAGAAAGCTGAGCACTGAAAACTGGATGCTGTTGAACTGTGGTGTTGAAGAAGACTCTTGAGAGTCCCTTGGACTACAAGGAGTTAAAACCATCATAAAGGAAATCAGTCCTGAATATTCATTCGAAGGACTGATGCTGAAGCTGAAGTTTCAATCCTTTGGCCACCTGATGCGAAGAACTGACTCATTGGAAAAGACCCCAATGCTGGGAAAGATTGAAGGCAGGAGGAGAAGGGGATGAGAGAGGATGAAGTGGTTGGATGGCATCACTGACTCAATGGACATGAGTTTGAGTAAGCTCCGGAAGATGGTGATGGACAGAGAAGTCTGGCTTGCTTCATCCATGGGGTTACAAAGAGTCAGAAATGACTTAGCCATTGAACTGAACTGCACATTACAGAGAGAATGTCACAGTTTGATAACTCCTGAGAAACACAGAAACTCATTAGGAGACCTATTGAGGCTCGATTGAAAAAATGAAGCCCTGCACACACCCTGATCATTATCAGCAATCCTCACTCTAGAACTATTGCTATAAACTCTCACCAAATCCCCCCAGGGTTGAGACACACAGTTTTGAGGGTAGGAGCTGACTATGTCCCCCTTTGCTTGGCAAAGCAATAAAGCTTATCTTTTCTATGTCACCCCAAACTCTGTCTTTGCCTCAGCACCTGTGCAAGGAGGCTGAGTTTTCAGCATCAGTTCCATGATCATCCTCTTCTCAACAGTCTCTCCTAGAAATAGTTGCCTATTGTGGCTGATAGTGAGCACTGCAGAGCAGAGACCACTGACGTGGATGTGCAAGGGGAAGTGTGTGTGTGCAGGTCTGGCTCAGATGAAGAAACCATCATTGGACTGTACATCAAAGGAAAGATGCTGTGATTCAGTCAAGAAATTTCATTTCAAATTAGACACAGGAAGTGACACCTTTAGGATTCACGTATGGCTTTATTTCCTGCAGATTTCCTTCCTTAAGCCAGAAAGACCAAATATACCATTGTCTATAATTATCTATCTTTCTTTCTGTTTGAACAGTGCCTGGTTGCCTAGGAACTGGCATGACAGGTATGCCATAAATACATCTTCAAATCATCTTTTATTTTTCTGGATCAATTTTCCCCCCACATTGTTGCTATTGTTATGAAAGTTCATTAAAATACATGCCCTATTGTGCATGCGTTTGTTTGGAATATGTACAAACTATGTATGACCAACTGAGAATGAATAAAATATTCTAGTTTCCATTTGTTTTTCAATTTATCATTTGACATAAGCTGGCTTCTGTGAAAAGCAGTTATTTATGTACCAAGAAAAAATATGGACTTAAAAGTTGGTTTATATAGCATGCTATCAGCCAGAGCTTTTCTAAGTGATAATTTCTCCCACACACAGTGCGATGAAAACTAATGTTTATGATAATTATATTGAGCAAATAATAACCCTGAAATATCACAGAATTAACCAATTAATCCAATCCCATAAGTTTATGCCCCAGGAAAGAGAGTCTCTGAAGGATTATCTGCCCCCAACCTACGATAAGCCATGGGCCTAGGACTGGAGTTCTGACAACCCTTGGAAAGTAATCAGGATCTCATCCATGGCCTAGAATTGTCTTCCCTCCACAAGTGTTGTCTCTTCTCAATTATCCTCATTTATGAATTGCTCAATTAGGACCAGAAGTTATCTCTGTGGTTTTTGAATGTCAAAAACATTTTCCTATCTGTATCTTTTATTTTAATACATAGTCACAATGATAACTCATTTAATAGATAACATTTCTTTTAATACCTTCTGTATCCTCAGAATCCTCCATATTGAATATCATTTTTCTTTTGTTAAACCTTTTATTATGCTATTTTTGCCTGCAACAGAATGTATAGAAGCATATGTAAGTTGGGTAGGGAATATACAAACATTCATGCATTCACTGGATAATATGAACTAGCATCAGTTTGCTTTTGTTGAAGCTACCTGTGGGTTTGTTTCTTTGTGTTCCTCATCCTTCTTAGTATTAAGTGTCTTGGTCATTCTTGGGTCTTAAAAAATTCCTAATCTGTACAGGGTACATAATAACTCTGTCCAGTAAAATTAAATGGGAAAAATTTCCTTTATTATTCTGTATTCATGGATTAATTTATTCATTGAAACTATCATTCATTCAACCTTTAATGAACACTGATGCTCTTCCAGGTCCTTCCTGTGCCAGGAGATAAGAAGTGATATTATATCACATTAAGTAATGTAATTTTATGGATTCTAGAATAGATGACATATGCAATTAATTTCTCTATTTTTCTCAAGATATTTTAACTACTAGCAAAGCCATAAACTGCAATAGTACATTGTACATTTATTTTGCCTTTAAACACTAACGTGCTTAGTCACTCAGTCGTGTCCAACTCTTTGCAACCCAATGGACTGTAGCTTGCTAGGCTCCTCTGTCCATGGGATTCTCCAGGCAAGAATACTGGAGTTGTTGCCATTCCCTTCTCCAGGGGATCTTCTTGAACCAGGGACCGAACCCAGGTCTCCTACATTGCAGGTGACTTCTTTACTGTCTAAGTCACCAGGGAAGCCTCTTAAATATTCATCAGTTATTGAATATTTACTACATGCTAGACACTCCATGATTGCCATATCTTTTAATTTTTATGTCAATTATATAATACACATTTTGTATTACATGGGGTATGTGAATTGCTGCACCAAGCACCACAAATCCTAGGGAAAACAACAAAAAAAGAGGTTTATTTCTTGCTTATTTCCCTATCTTAGAGCAGTCTGAAACCTAGTGTTTCCAGGCTTCTTCAAGCTGCTGTCTCTACCATTTCTACCTTTAGCCTTCACTTCCTTCTTTGGGTCGTTTGCTTGCAGCTGGCTAACCAGAGAAGAAAACAGGTGGACAGGCTCCTAGGATATTTCAGGAGCCAGGACTCGGAAACAGCATACCCTGTTCTGCTCACATACCACTGGCTGAATGAATAAGAGCATCGATTTAATTCAAAGGGAGCTAGAAAGTAGAGTTTACTTGTGTCCCCACAAGAAACGGAAGTATTTGGAAAATTGGTATTCTCTGTCCCAGTTAGGTGCTACTGTTATTTGCGGTGCATATTTGAGAAAAGCAAGGATTAGAAAGAAAAAATGACTTGGTCATGGTACTCTAACTCAGACGCGACTCCTTTATTCGCTACGTAATACTACCTCTGAGCGAGCTAGACCTTGGACAAATAGTGTTCATTACACTGGCATGTAACGCAGTCCAACCAACAGAGAAAACATGAATGGATTTCTTTTAGAAGTTGAATGACTGCTTGCCTATTTTTCTAAAAATAAAGCAGCATACCTACCTCTCATTTTTTTTCTTTTCTGCCTCATTGACTTCCAAGCAAATGATTTTAAATCGAATGGAAACTAATTATTTGTTTTAACTACATCAGTTATAATTAATTATTGGGCAATTTGAACTTTTTCTGATTTTGTTTGGTGGAATTTAGAGTCAGAGTTAAATATAACCTCTCTGGTTGATGACTAAATTAAAAGAAATTATGGCCGGCTCGTCTCCATGTGTAATTAGGCCATCAATATGAGGTGCCTCCACCTTTGAATTAATTTAATGCTCTCTTTGTAAACTCTGTTGATGCTTTGCAATGACTTAGGACTAACTAAAATGATAAAGGAAAATAATCTAATTCTTCATTTTCATGATGGTGCCAGACACTTCATTTCAATTTTGGTGCAAAGCTGATTTCTCACATTTAGTTGAATATATTTCAAAAGTAATCCTTCACCTATAAGTATTATATGAGATGATCCTCTTTCACCTTGGAATTGTATAAAATATTCTAGCTTATTAGTTTTTAATATTTGGAATATTTAATATTCTTAACTAGAATATTTGATATTCCAGAATTTTAGCACCAGAAAAGGACAGTCTGAAACTGAAGTGTTAAGGTAGAATTCAAGTGAGTCCTATGTGCTCTCTTTTTAGCAGAATTATTTAATGTAGCACTTTGATAAGCTCAAATTCCTGTTAGGACTTTTGAAATACCTGGCAGCATTATTTATTGTTGTTTGATTCACAGAGCTTTTCTGAAGTTTGTTTTTTCTTTTAGAGTTGGAGAGAATTATGATAAAGACAGGGCTTCTCAGCTGGCACTAGTAGTGGTAAAGAACCCACCTGCCAATGCAGGGGACATAGAGATACAGGTTTAATCCCTGGGTTGGGAAGATCCCCTGGAGGAGGGCATGGCAACCCACTCCAATATTCTTGTCTGGAGAATTCCATGGACAGAGGAGCCTGGCAGGCTACAGTCCGTGGGGTCGCAAAGAGTCAGACACGACTGAAGTGACTTAGCATGTACACATACATGATAAACAGAGCAAATTTACACCTAACTTGATACAGAGTCTTTGAAAAATTGCTAAATGTCTCATAGGCTCCTTTGTTGGCAGGTATAGCATAATTATATTGGCTTCTGTGTCACAAAGAACAATATTAGTTAACTGATCATATATATGATTTTATTCTGGGACTCCTCAGCCAAAATGCAAAGATGGTCTTGTGGGTCGAATCGAGACTCCTAAAAAGATACACTGAAGTTCTAGTCATCTGGACTATGACTTTATTTGGAATAGGTTTTTGCAGATGTAAGCAAATGAATATATGGTGAGCCCTAACCCAATATGACTGGCGACTGCTAGGAGGGGGGAAGATTGATACAAAGACACAGAGAGAGAACACCCTATGAAGCCAGAGGTAGAGATGGGAGTGATGAAGTTGCAAGCCACGACAGCCTGAACCAGAAGCTAGGAAGAGGCAGGGAAGGATTCTACTCAGGATTCCCATGGAGCCAATAACTCGAAGTCCAGCCAATGTGGGTTTTAGACCCTTGCATTGGTTCCACCAGGTAACTCCCAGGAAGCTCTGCAATAAACATCGGCTTTAAAAGCAACACATACACACACAAATACAGTGAATTAAAGACCCAAAGGTTGTTCCCCTCCCTCTCTTTTTATTCTGATAATGGGCAGGGTCCTGGAATTAGTATCAAAGTTGGCTGCTTTACAAAGACTTACTGGGAGGTTAAAAGTTTAAGAAACTAAGCAAGGCATCTGCTTCCTTCTCGCACAAACCTCGTCTTACTTTCCGGTTAGGTATCTGTAGTTTCCTTGACTTCCCAGGAAGCTAAGTNCTGGAATTAGTATCAAAGTTGGCTGCTTTACAAAGACTTACTGGGAGGTTAAAAGTTTAAGAAACTAAGCAAGGCATCTGCTTCCTTCTCGCACAAACCTCGTCTTACTTTCCGGTTAGGTATCTGTAGTTTCCTTGACTTCCCAGGAAGCTAAGTCAACCTCCTTTCTGAGATCTAAGGTTTGGGAGAGATGAGAGAGGTTGGAATCCCTGGGACCGGCACGTGAGCGGTCAGCGTCGGAACCAGTACGACCAAGAGACTGCAGTAATATTTGTCAGCACTAGATGGCGCCATGGAAGAGCCTGCAGATGGCCCATCCCTGTATCAAGGAGTCAAATAAGCTTATCATCTGTGGGCTTCCCAGGTGCAGTGGTCAAGAATCTGCCTGCCAGTGCAGGAGATGCAAAAGACTCGGGTTTGCTCCCTGAGTCAGGAAGATCCCCTGGAGTAGGAAATGGCAACCCACTCCGGTATTCTTGCCTGGAAAATGCACCACTTGCTCTGGGTAGCCAGCACCATAAAGCAAAACTGTTGTTTTGTCTGTTTGAGGTCTGGGGCAGTGTTCAGCCCTAGCCACAGAGATCATGGGTCCAAGAGAATTCATAATCCCGCTGAAGCAGAAAGGTTTAGGCAACAATACTGGATGGTATGCTGATGCTGAAGAAAAGAAAATCCCAGAACAAGTCACTTTGGGATGTCCACCCCCACCCATTTCCAGCTAAGATAGTAATGTTACTCCTGCTGCTGCTGCTGCTGCTAAGTCACTTCAGTCGTGTCCAACTTTGTGCAGCCCCATAGATGGCAGCCCGTTCCTGGGATTCTCCAGGCAAGAATACTGGAGTGGGCTGCCATTTCTGTCTCCAATGCATGCATGCATGCTAAGTCGTGTCAGTCGTGTCCAACTCTATGCGACCCTATAGACAGCAGTTCACCAAGTTCCTTTGTCCACAGGAGTCTCTAGGCAAGAATACTGGAGTGGGTTGCCATTTCCTTCTCCAGTTACTCCTTCTATCCACTCTTTACACCCAGGAGATCCTTCCCCCAAAGTCCCTTTAGAGTATCTGTTGCCTTTTCTGAGGATGCTTTTGATATTCTCTTTGGTTAATCCCAGGAACAGAGGAGCCTGGGAGACTATGGTCCATAGGGTTGCAAAGAGTCAGACATGACAGAAGCAACTTAGCAAGCACACCCACCAGGAGGTGCCCAGTGTGATTTACTCCAGCTCACAAAATGGGGCGTCTGCAGCCTCCATCCTGCCTTGTGTTGCTGGGAACATGCAGACCATGTGTTGGAATTGATGTGGGCCTTCTTGTAACAGTGCTGGCCACATTATCAAAACCCAGAGTTGGGTTTCAAGGAAGAAGCCAACATCTCGTAAGTTCATCATTTCCATTTAAAGGCAAGAGAATAGGTCAGCGACTAGCTGTTCTCTGTGCAAGTTCAAGATACATTATGATTTGTTTTCATAGAATCAACATCAACTCAGCTGAAATCAGTCCTTTTTAAAGACCTTTGGTTTCGAAGAGGCTTTCTCATTTGTCTTGACTATAACATCTTGACTTTAAAAGGCAGTCTTCAAATAGAATAATGAAAATCAGTTTGAATCAGTATGATTGTGAAAATTTAGGTTTAAGGAGACATGTGTATTAGGTTCCTTAGGAGTCAAGTGCCATAGAAAATCCAGGGCTATTATTTTGTTTACAATTCCTTTGTTCTGCAGATCTACCCATTTCAAGATGTAGGTTTACTAAATCTATCACTCAGTTCATTAAGTTGTCTAGGATTACTTTCAGTTTTGGTCATTAAGTCTTTTTAAAAATGCAGCTCATGTTTCAGGGAGTTGTACGCCAGTATAGCTCACAGAAGTTTGTTTAAAATTCACATTTTTAAGGCATGATATTCTTTTTTATTATTTCAGCTTCAGATTCCTTTCCAGAACAGTAAAAAATGCCTGCATAAAAAATAAAATATTGCTTACGAATTTAGAAGCTGATTCTGGAGTAAGGGCGCCACCGTGTGGTTAAATTAGGAAGTTTACCTTTTTAACTAGCAATTTCCGCCCGCAATGCAGGAGACCCCAGGTCGATTCGTCGGTTGGGAAGATCCGCTGGAGAAGGGATAGGCTTCCCACTCCAGTATTCTTGGGCTTCCCTTGTGGCTCAGGTGGTAAAGAATCTGCCCGCAATGCGGGAGAACTGGGTTCTATCCCTGAGTTGGGACGATTCCTTGGAGAAGGGAAAGGCTACCCACTCCAGTGTTCTGGCATGGAGAGTTCCATGGACTGTATAGTCTATGGGGTTGCAAAGAGTTGGACTCGACTGAGCGACTTTTCCTTTCACTTTGTCCTTATCCATCATGCATATATAGATCCAAAATGATTCCAACACATAGCGATTGAAGAAGCCATACTTTGGGGGTGTGTGTGGGGCTCAGCCAATGACACTACATGCCACCCGGTGAAATATGGCCAAATTGAGCACCAGGTTAGTAGCCTGAAGTGTTTGCCTATGTTCAGAAACCTTTCCCAAGTCACTCAATATAGTAAATTCTACGTGCTTACTCTACATGCTACACAGCCAAGCAATGCATACAGTCTAGAAATAAGACGGATAGGGGAGTGTGTGTGTGTGTGTGTACACGTAGATGAGGCTGGAGGACAAGAAGTTACAATCCTGAGGGTAAAACTAATTTAGTTAAAAAGAAATAAGTAGTCCGTGGCCTCTCCTCTCAGAAAGCACGCCCACCTGCCCCTGGACCACTTTCTCTTGGAGAACACCGGAAGGAGGTGGGTCGCATCAACACCTGAGGATGCGCATTAGCGCTTACTGTGGCGCGTGGCGAGACGAAAAAGCTCCAGCCTCTTCAGCTTCTTGGGGGTCCCGGAGCTATGTCGGTCTGCCAGGGTTCTTCCAACAGGGTCTTCCCTACAGATGCTTTTTTTTCCCCTTGCTTTTTTTTTTTTTTTTTGGTGACAATAAAGCACTCACCCGCCTCCATATCCACCTTTCAGGAGCTTCTCCTTTGCCCCAAATATTTCAGAGGCAACTTCTTGGGGGCATATTCAGTGTCAGCTACTCTTTATTGCCTTTGACATTATTAATGTGTTTCCGCAGCCTACTCTGTTTTCCACCTTCAGTGAAATAGCTTCGGACCACAAGGTGAGTCTCAGTGGGCTTCTCTAGTTTAAAGTGCAGGGGTACAGTGTGTTTGTATTTGTGACTCTGAATCTGAGTGTCTTTCCTTTATAATGTAAGACTTAGAAGGAAGGCCCACCCCTCCCGGCCTCTCCCCTGCTGTCTCTGCTGGGAGCCCTGGGGATGCCGAAGCCCTGTTCCCTGTGTGAGAAAGTCATTCCCACAGTCCATTAACACCTTCAGCACAGGGGGAGAAAGAAATATATCTGCTGAAATTAATTTGCCTGTGGTATTTGGAAAGGGGTGTGTCACATAATGTCATGCTTGTGGAACATCAGACTGAGAAAGTGAGGACGGTCGGCAGTCTGGTTGGGTCATGGCAGGTGACAGGTGAAGAGGGTAATAATTATAGCCCCTTTGGAGCCTTAACCGTGTGCCCAGTGATTTGTGAAGAGCTGTTCGGGCTTCCCTTGTGGCTCACCTGGTAAAGAATCCGCCTGCAATGTGGGAGACCCGGGTTCAGTCCCTGGGTTGGGAAGATCCCTTGGAGAAGGGGAAGGCTACCCACTCCAGGATCCTGGCCTGGAGAATTTCATGGACTGTATATTCCATGGGGTCACAAAAAGTCAGACACGACTGAGCAACTGTCACCTCACATACCTCACATTCAAGTGTAAGCTTTTCTAGACTCACAGACTTGGGGAAAAAACTGATGGTTACCCACCAGGAATGAGGGGGCAGGGATAAATTTTATATATATATATATATATATATATATATATATATATAACCCAGGTCTCCTGTATGGCAGATAGATTCTTTATCGTCTGAGTCATCATATATATATATATACTTCCCAGGTGGTTCAGTGGTAAAGAATCAGCCTGCCGATGCAGGAGACACAAGAGACATGGATTCAATCCCTGGATCGGGAAGATCCCCTCGAGTAGGAAACAGCAGCCCACTCCAATATTCTTGCCTGGAAAATTTCATGCACAGGGGAGTCTCATGGGCTTCATCCACAGGATTGCAAAGAGTTGGACACAGCTGAGAGGCTGAGTACACAGCGTGTGCACACACACACACACACACACACACACACATATCTGAATCATTGGGCTGTACCCTTGAAACTAACACAATATTGAAAATCAACTATACTTCAATTTTTTTTAAAGTATGATCTCTTCTAATAACTGTGATCTTATTAGATGGGCTAACTGTTGTCTCCATTTAACAAGTCAGGAAGCTGAGGCACAGGGGTGGGTATAAATTTTGCCTAATATTATCCAGCCAGAAAGTGGTGGAGTCAGGATTTGAACCCAGTGTCCTTCTGCCTTTGACATCCATACCCTTCATCTCAAGGCTATCCTAGATTTTGTGGTAACAGCAGAAAATCAGTTTGGCTCCAGAAACTTATTAATGCAACAAACATTTGTGAATGTAAAGTGTCCGGCCCCACGATGAGCATTGAGGGCTCAGAGGTGGATGACCCAGTCCAGCTGTCAAGCCTCTGATGAGTAAGCTTTGAGCACAGCTGTGAGAAACTTCGAGCACCAGAGCTTTCGCCCACCAAGCAGTTCCAACAAATGGTGTCTAGACACCACATACCATCGAGCTGCAGCCTTGCCAGCAATGAGGTCAGGCCCAGCAGCCAGCCACCGGCACGGAGGCTGTGTTGGCGGCATCTCAAGCCTGCTAATTGGGACAGGTGCAGAGGGTGATGACGGCAAGCCACCCACGGAGCTCTGGCATGGCAGACAAAGGCATGAGGGGCAGGGGGAAGAAATAAGATGCAGCCTGAACCGCAGCTCAGGAAATGATAGCTCCTGAACACGTCAATGAAAGACCATCCTGGAATGTACCAAGAAGAAGAAGTTAGCCATTTTTTTAGAACGGGAATTCCCTAATCTCTAAAGCAAACATTAGAACTTCAGGAAATGCAAGCACATATACAGTCACAAACCTGCCAAAACAAAAGGTAATTCACACACCTACACACACACACACATATCATGGTAGAAGCTCTGGCTCTTTCTAGGGAGCAGAGGTAAATGCCATTTCAGCAAAGGCTGTTTTGATAGTGGCACTTCAAACGGATAGGCAAGAATAAAGAATGAAAATATAATAATACCATCTAGATGGCCAGTTAATAGCTGGTGAAAAAAGGTCCATAACAATGTTAAAGGGATAGTGGCAGATTTGGGGAGCTCTCTGAAAAAAAGTGAAAGTGTAGTCGCTCAGTCGTGTCGGACTCTTTATGAACCCATGGACCATAGCACACCAGGTTCCTCTGTTCATGGGATTCTCCAGGCAAGAATACTGGAGTGGATTGCCATTTCCTTCTCCAAGGGACCTTCCCGACCTAGGGATTGAACCTGGGTCTTCCACATTGCAGGCAGATTCTTTACCTTCTGAGCCACAAGCGAAGCCCTTTGGGGTATTCACTAAGAGAAGCAAATAAAGAAATAAATTTGACCTTCTTGAATTCTGAAAGTATCAATTTCATCCGTAGAATTTATCTAACATTGTAAACACTGGCAGGAATGTTCTAGAATACCAAGAGGAATGAGAAAAAATCACTTGATCTTGGGAATTTGCAGTATATTGAAACAGGGCAAATAATTGAGAAGTTGAGAAATGGCCAAAAGTTTTAGGGGGGAGAAGTGTATTTTTATGTGAACTTATAGATGCTAATTTGCTTTGACATGGATAATAACTGACATTGAGTTTAAATTCTATAACTGCATGTAACATGAATGATGTAATCTATCTTGATTTGAATGGAACTTTAAAAAATAGAGAAACATTAGTCTTAACGAGATGCTAAATATGAAAATAATGTATATGTCTTATATTATGCAACAGTTTTTTAGTTAGGAGCCAATAACAATTGCTTAGCTAATCCAGGTTTTTGCAATTAAACCATGAGTTGAACATCAGATACCTATTTCCTTTTGCATCAAAGGTTATCAGTAAATCTGAGATACTTAGAAGGTTTTAACAAGTCTATTATTTATTCTTTAACAAGAATAAAGTTTCTTCCTTTATTTGAAAAGCTTGTATGTTGCAATGTATTTGTTATCATGAAATACCTGACAGTTACGCTGTCTCATTTGGATGTTGCAGGAATGACATTAAGATAATATTCATGAAGTCTTTTGAGACCCTTGTTACAGAGATTTTAGATAAATGTTTCATTGTAATTAGAAAAAGCAAAAGCAATCTGCTAAAACTCCACAACATTTATTTTTTAATTGTGAAAATTTGAAAGCTATATGCTTTCTGTTATAGTTGTAATACTTATATTAAAACACAAAAGTCAGAAGGAAAGCAAAGTTAAACTTGTTTGCTAGTTTTTATATTCATTTATGTATGTGTGTGTAGGATGAATAATGTTCCACAAAGACATCTAGGTCTTAATCTTTGTAAATGTTACCTTATATGGCAAAAGGGATTTTGCAGATATAATTAAAGACTTTAAGATAAGGAAATTAGGCTTGATTATCTGGGCAGGACCAATGTAATTATAACAAGCCTTGTATTCAAATATATAAGAATTTACTCATGTGATTATAAAGGCTGAGCAGTATCAGCCCAGGAGAGTAGTTTTAGTAATAATCCAAAACCTGAGAACCTGGAAGGCTGTAATTTCCAGTCCAAATCTAAGTCCAAAGTTGGGAGATGGTCTAGCTTGAACAGATACAGAGAGAAAAAATGCTTTCTTAGACTTATCTAGTCAGGCCTTCAACTGATTGGATGAGGCCCACCCACTTGGGGGAGGGCAATCTGTTTTACTCAGTCCACTGATTCAAAAGTTATCTCATCCAAAATCACTCCTGTAGACACACTCAGAAATCATGTTTAATCAAATATCATGGCAACCTGTGGCCACATCAATATGACACATGAAATTAACCATCACAGTCTCATGAAAGGGAGGTAGTAGGATAAGAGTCAGTAGTAGATATGATGGTGGAAGCAGGAGATTGGATGATGTGCGGAATGATGTAGGAGCCAAGGAATGCAGGCTGTGACTGGACACTGAGAAGGATTGTTAAAGGGGTTCTCCACTAGTGCTTCCATGAGGAACCAGACCTCCTGGCCCCTACAAGACTGATTTTGGATGTTGAAGCTTCAGAAGCATAAGATATTCAATTAGTATGATTTTAAGGTAGCAAATACTGGCAGTATTTTTTAATAGCAACCACAGAAAACGAAAATTGTGTGTATAATATATATAATATAATTATATTGTGTATATATATATGCTGCTAAGTCACTTCAGTCGTGTCCGACTCTGTGCGACCCCATAGACGGCAGCCCACCAGGCTCCCCCATCTGGTAGCAAATACTGGCAGTATTTTTTAATAGCAACCACAGAAAACTAAAATTGTGTGTATAATATATATAATATAATTATATTGTGTATATATATATGCTGCTAAGTCACTTCAGTCGTGTCCGACTCTGTGCGACCCCATAGACGGCAGCCCACCAGGCTCCCCCATCTCTGGGATTCTCCAGGCAAGAACACTGGAGTGGGTTGCCACTTCCTTCTCCAATGCATGAAAGTGAGAAGTGAAAGTGAAGTCACTCAGTTGTGCCTGACTCTTAGCGACCTCATGGACTGCAGCCTACCAGGCTCCTCTGTCCATGGGATTTTCCAGGCAAGAGTACTGGAGTGGGGTGCCATTGCCTTCTCCGTGTATATATATATATATATAAAATTCCTGTTTTTAACATAATTTTGGACAGCATAGTGGTCTCTATAAAAAAAAAAAAAAGGTCAGTTCTCCTCCTCAAAGGCATTATTATTTGTTTTTGTTGCAATTTCTATCATTAATATTTTCTGGAGACCATCTTGTGGAGAAGGAAATGGCAACCCACTCCAGTACTCTTGCCTAGAGAATCCCATGGATAGAGGAGTCTGGTGGGCTGCTGTCCATAGGGTCGCACAGAGTCGGATACGACTGAAGTGACTTAGCATGCTTGCATACATTGGAGAAGGAACTGGCAATCCCCTCCAGTATTCTTGCCTGGAGAATCCCAGGGACAGAGGAGCCTGGTGGGCTGCCATTTATGGGGTCACACAGAGTTGGACACAACTGAAGCGACTTAGCAGCAGCAGCAGCAGCAGCAAAGACCATCTGGAAATGTTCTTCACTGGGAAAAATAAGGTTTAGATATTTGGGGTACCGTATTGGTGTAGGAGATCTGAGACAAAAGTGCAATAATTACTCAAACTGCAACTGCAAAGAAGGCTGCAACTGTTAAACATAAAGTGGCCTCATCCCTGGGTTACCTGAGCCTATGCAGAAAGCAAGGACTGGCAGCTCTCAAGAGAAACTGCAGGTTCAACCTCAGGGTCTTCCCAGATGCTTTTTCCTATGGATATTTTCAGAAAGCAAGGCTAGGAAGGCCCTGTGTTCTATATCCAGCTCCTATTAAAATGAAAAGAATATGATGATAGAGCTACTTCTAGACTAGTTGATTATAACGAAATACTTTGTTCTTGTTCAGTTGCTCAGTCATGTGCAACTCTTTGCGATCCCATGGACTGCAGCACACCAGGCTTTCCTGTCCTTCACTGTCTCCTGGAGTTTGCTCAGACTCATGTCCATTGAGTCAGTGATACCATCCAACCAGCTCATCCTCTGTTGTTCTCTTCTCCTCCTATCTTCAAAGTTTCCCAGCATCAGGGGGAAATAGCCCAGCTGGGATTCCATCACCTCCACTAGCTTTGTTTGTAGTGATGCTTCCTAAGGCCCACTTGACTTTACACTCCAGGATGTCTGGCTCTAGGTGAGTGATCACACCATCACAGTTATCTAGGTCATGAAGATCTTTTTTGTATACTTCTGTGTATTCTTGTCACCTCTTCTTAATATTTTTGCTTCTATTAGGTCCATACCATTTCTGTCTTTTATTGTGTCCATCTTTACATGAAATGTTCCCTTGGTATCTCTAATTTTCTTGAAAAGATCTCTAGTCTTTCCTGTTCTATTGTTTTCCTCTAGTTCTTTGCACTGTTCACTTAGGAAGGCTTTCTTATCTCTCCCAGCTATTCTTTGAAACTCTGAATTCAGATGGGTATATCTTTCCTTTTCTCCTTTGCTTTTCATTTCTCTTCTTTTCTGAGCTATTTGTAAGGCCTCCAGAGACAACCATTTTGCCTTTTTGCATTTGTTTTTCTTGGGGATGGTTTTGATCACCGCCTTCTGTACAATGTTATGAACCTCTCTCCACAGTTCTTCAGGCACTCCGTCTATCAGATCTAATCCCTTGATTTGTCACTTTCACTATATAATCATAAGAGATTTGATTTAGGTTTTACCTGAATGGCGTAGTGATTTTCTGAAGTTTCTTCAATTTAAAAAGAATAAGTGAGGGCTGAATTTGAATTTTTAGGTCACCCTAATTTGGTAATGATTTTTAGACTATTGTTAGCAAGCTCAGTAGCTGTAGTACATGGGCTTCATTGCTCTATGATATGTGCTTAATTGCTCTATGATTGTTCTTCCCTGACCAGGAATCGAACCTATGTCCCTTGCATTGACAGGTGGGTTCTTAACCACTAGACCACTGGGGAAGCCCTCATCTCTCTTTATTTCCTTTCTTTTCTTAAAAATAATCTTTCTTCTGTTCTCCCTGAGCAATAAGATGTTTTCATCTGGGACTCTGGGTCTTCTCTCACTGTGCTTGTTTCTCTGATCATTGCTATTTCCTCTGACTTACCCAATAGGTAGAATAGATACAGTGCTGAGGGCCCATGACACTTTCAGGGAATGTTTACTTTGTTTTGAGTCAGATGAAAAATCTAAATATGCTGCTGCTGCTGCTGCTGCTGCTGCTGCTGCTAAGTCACTTCAGTCGTGTCCGACTCTGTGTGACCCCATAGACGGTAGCCCACCAGGCTCCCCCGTCCCTGGGATTCTCCAGGCAAGAACACTGGAGTGGGTTGCCATTTCCTTCTCCAATGCATGAAAGTGAGAAGTGAAAGTGAAGTCGCTCAGTCGTGTCCAACTCAGCGACCCCATGGACTGCAGCCCACCAGGCTCCTCCATCCATGGGATTTTCCAGGCAAGAGTACTGGAGTGGGGTGCCATTGCCTTCTCCGAAATATGCTAATACATACATAATAATGAATTCAGCCTGGGTTAAATTTGCCTATATATCAACATAGTCATAAAATATAATGTTTTAGATTCTTTTATGGAGAAAAGGGACCACAAAGGCAAAGGTTCCTGGGACCTAAAAATGTCATAATGCAACCTTTCCCCCAGGCCTTCTTTGGCCTCATGGCCTAGAGTAGATGTGAACATAAATCTGTTTTTTCAGTCACCCTCTTTTTCATCCCTAAAGGAAATCAACCCTGAATATTCATTGGCAGGGCTGATGCTGAAGCTCCAATATTTTGGCCACCTGATGCGAAGAACTGACTCATCTGTGAAAGATCCTGGTGATGGGAAAGATTGAGGGCAGGAGAAGGGGGCAGCAAAGAATGAGACAGTTGGATGGCATCATAGACTCAATGGACAGGAGTTGGAGCAAGCTCTGGGAGATGGTGAAGGACAGGGAAGCCTGGCATGCTGCAGTCCACGGTGTCGCAAAGAATGGGACATGACTGAGCCACTGAATAGCAACTTTTAAAGTGATCACCAATATGGTACAATGTATGTTGGTGGAACCACGTCACACGCCAGTGTGACACTGCATTACCCAAGAAGCCTGAGTTAACTCCGTATTTGCATGTGTTTCTCCTGAAGTCTGTTTTTGACTGGTGTAGACTCACCATCTTGGATTTTAATTCTTTCAGAAAGATGTAAAGGGCATGGAAACCAATATTTAGATTCCCATGAATAGAATATCTGCTGCCTTTGTCTTGCATTTCATGGCCATGCTCAGTTTTTCTTTCTTGCAATCATTCAAGCCAACAGTAAGAATTTCAATGACACTTCCTGCTTCTTTTGATGTTTTCTGGTTTATTCCTAAATAAAAAGTCCCACAGGATTTACATTTTTAAAAAATAGAATTCTGTCTCTACTAAAGTCTTGACAGTTGAACATACATTAGAGGTGCCAATTAGAGCTGATAACTTCGAGATGGGTTTTGAAGGATATTGTAGAATCTGCCTTTCTCAATAATATCTCACTCAGACTAGTAAAGCACTTGAAATAAGTCCATAAGAATCAGGCTTTCTGGCCATAGTCTTTATTTTCTATTCCAATCCCTTTTTTCTTTCCTGACTCACTACTCTTTCATTCCCCCATCCTTTTATCCCATACTGGGGTCACATCTCAAATTTTAATGTGTAAACAATCACTAGAGGAGATCTTTTAAAATGCAAATATTGGTGGCTCACTTTCAAGGATTCAAAAGACAAAAGCTCCACACTATCCATCCTCCATTTTTCTCTGGTTTTGGAGAAAAAAAAGTTGGTTATTTCAATTAAAGATGGTATAAGTGGCTCTCTAGAGAAACATAAATATACATACATGATAACAAATATGAATATCTCTTTATTAAGAAAATTTCTATCATTTATCAACATGGCAAATTGAATAAAACATGTATTTTTTTTTTAACATACTGACTGATTAGTTACTTCTTAAAGGTATAGTCAAATGATTTAAATGTTTCACTTATTTGTACATTTATACACCTAATATACATCTGAAGTTGAACGGTTCTATGAAGACCTACAAGACCTTCTAGAACTAACACCCACAAAAGATGTCCTTTTCATCATAGGGGACTGGAATGCAAAAGTAGAAAGTCAAGAGATAACTGGAGTAACAAGCAAATTTGACTTTGGAGTATAAAGTGAAGCAGGGCAAAGACTAACAGAGAACATATTGGTTATAGCAACACCCTCTTCCAAAAACACAAGAGAAGACTCTACACGTGCACATCACCAGATGGTCAACACTGAAATTAGATTGATTATATTCTTTGCAGCCAAAGATGGAGAAGCTCTATACAGTCAGCAAAAACAAGACCAGGAAGTGACTATGGCTAGATCAGGAGCTCCTTATTGCCAAATTCAGACTCAAATGAAGAAAATAGGGAAAACCACTATACCATTCAGGTATAACCTAAATCAAATCTCTTATGGTTACACAGTAGAAGAGAGAAATAGATTCAAGGGATTAGATCTGATAGACACAGTGCCTGAAGAACTATGGACGGAGGTAGTGACATTTTACAGGAGGCAGTGATCAAGACCATACCCCAAAAAAGAAAAGTAAAAAGGCAAAATTTTTGTCTGAGGAGGTCCTACAAATAGCTGAGAAAAGAAGAGAAGCTAAAGGCAAAGGAGAAAAGGAA
>SJYT01031943.1:0-15726 GCA_006410635.1 Cephalophus harveyi | reverse complement strand
AGAGTTGGACTATGAAGAAAGCTGAGCGCCAAAGAATTGATGCCTTTGAACTGTGGTGTTGGAAAAGACTCTTGAGAGTCCCTTGGACAGCAAAGAGAATCAACCAGTCCATCCTAAAGGAGACCAATCCTGAATATTCATTGGAAGAACCTGATGCTGAAGCTGACACGCCAATACTTGAGCCACTTGATGCAAAGAACTGACTCATTGGAAAAGACCCTGATGCTGGGAAAGATTGAGGGGAGGAGGAGAAGGGGACAACAGAGAACAAGATGCTTGGATGGCATCACCAACTCAATGGGCATGAGTTTGAGTAAACTCTGGGAGTTGGTGATGGACAGGGAGGCCTGGTGTGCTACAATCCATGGGGTCTCAAACAGTCGGACACGACTGAGCAACAACTGAAGTGAATTGATACTATACATTCAGTTGTGTAATCAAGTCTTTAAAATCAGAAGCAAAAACTTGCAAACTCCAAGTAATGCCTCAACTACATGCACTGTCCCAACCCTGGTAACTAAGTTCCAACTACATTGATGTTCTTTATCTTCCTTGAACGTGCCATACTTATACTGCCTCAGAGCTGCTGCACTCTAGTTACCGTCACACCATCCATTTTCATCATCTCTATTACTGTTATCACTAGTGGCAGTCATCAGATCGATTCATTTATTTATCTTTTTTATGTTGAAGTATAGTTTAGTCTCAAGTGTACAACAAAGTTTAGTTATACATAAATATACATCATTTCTTCACATTCTTTCCCTTACAGGTTATTACAAATATGGAGTATAGTTCCCTGTGCTATACTATAGGTACTTGTTATCTATTTTATATATAGTAGTGTGTATCTGTTAATACTAAACAACTCATTTATCCCCCCTGCCCCTTGCTCTTCAGTAACTATATATTTTTTCTATGCCTGTGGGTCTATTTCTGTTTTGTACGTAAGCTCACTTATATATTTTTTAAGATTCTATGTATAAGTGATACCATATATTTGTCTTTGTCTATCTGGCTTACTTCACTTAGCATGGTGGTCTCTAGGTCCATCCATGTTGTTGCAAATGACATTCTTTCATTCTGTTTTATAGCTGAATACTATTCCACTGCATGCCACTTCTTTATCCACTCATCTGTTGATAGACACCTGGGTTGCTTCCAGTTCTTGGTTCTTGTAAGTAGGGGTGCATGTATCATTTCAAATTATAGTGTTCTCTGGTGGGCTGCCGTCTATGGGGTCGCACAGAGTCGGACACAACTGAAGCGACTTAGCAGCAGCAGCAGCAGCGGGATATATGCCCAGGAATGGGATTGCAGAATCATGAAAGAAAGTGAAAGTTAAGTCACTCAGTTGTGTCCGACTCTTTGCGACCCCATGGACTATAGCCTACCAAGTTCCTCCGTCCAGGGGATTTTCAGGCAAGAATACTGCAGTGGGTTGCCATTTCCTTCTCCATGCAGAATCATAGTTCTGCACAATAGTTCTATTTTTAGTTTTTTAAGGAACCTCCATTCTGTGCTTTCTAGTTCAGTTTAGTTCAGTTGCTCAGTTGTCTCCAACTCTTTGTGACCCCTTGAACTGCAGCATACCAGGCTTCCCTGTCCATCACCAATTCCCAGAGTTTACTCAAACTCATGCCCATTGAGTTGGTGATGCCATCCAACCATCCCATCCTCTGTCTTTCCCTCCTGCTCCTGCCTTCAATCTTTCCCAGCATCAGGGTCTTTTCCAGTGAGTCAGTTCTTCGCATCAAGTGGCCAAAGTATTGGAGCTTCAGCATCAGTCCTTCCAGTGAATATTCAGGACTGATTTCCTTTAGGATAGACTGGTTGGATCTCCCTGCAGTCCAAGGGACTCTCAGGAGTCTTCAACACCACAATTCAAAAGCATCAGTTCTTTGGCACTCAGCTTTCTTTATGGTCCAATACTCACATCCATGCATGACTACTGGAAAAACCATAGCCTTGACTAGACAGACCTTTGTTGGCAAAGTAATGTCTCTGCTTTTTAATATGCTGTCTAGTATGGTCTTAGTTTTTCTCCCAAGGAGCAAGTGCCTTTTCATGGCTGCAGTCACCATCTGCAATGATTTTCAAGTCCAAGAAAATAAAACCTGTCACTGTCCATTATTTCCCCATCTAATTGCCATGAAGAGATGGGACCAGATGCCATAATTTTAGTTTTTTGAATGTTGCATTTTAAGCCAACTTTTTCATTCTCCCTAGTTGTTGTACAAAATGTACAGTCCCACCAACAGTGTAGGAAGGTTCCTTTTTCTCTACATCCTGTCCAGTATTCACATGTATTTATTTTTGACTATCTGTCTCCTTCAGTAGGAATATAAACTGCACAAGCATATAAGAGTGTGGCCTATTCTCTTCAGTACTTCATGTTAGCATAAAGTTATTTCTTGATAAGCACAGACACAGAATCTAAAGCAAACAATAAAGATGATGCTGTGAAAGTGCTGCACTCAATATGCCAACAAATTTGGAAAACTCAGCAGTGACCACAGGACTCAAAAAGGTCAGTTTTCATACCAATCCCAAAGAAAGGCAATGCCAAAGAATGCTCAAACTACTGCACAATTGCACTCATCTCACACGCTAGTAAAGTAATGCTCCAAATTCTCCAAGCCAGGCTTCAGCAATACGTGAACCATGAACTTCCAGATGTTCAAGCTGCTTTTAAAAAAGGCAGAGGAACCAGAGATCAAATTGCCAACATCTGCTGGATCATGGAAAAAGCAAGAGAGTTCCAGAAAAACATCTACTTCTGCTTTATTGACTATGCCAAAGCCTTTGACTGTGTGGATCACAAGAAACTGTGGAAAATTCTGAAAGAGATGGGAATACCAGACCACCTAACCTGCCTCTTGAGAAATCTGTATGCAGGTCAGGAAGCAACAGTTAGAACTGGACATGGAACAACAGACTGGTTCCTAATAGGAAAAGGAGTACGTCAAGGCTGTATATTGTCACCCTGCTTNTGTTATGAGAAAATATTCTAAGTTCAGTATTTTACATGTCGCTGTTCAGTTTTCCCAGCATCACTTACCGAAGAAACTCTTTTCTCCATTGTATATTCTTGATTAATTGACCATAAGTGTATGGGCTGTCTCTTATACACATCTAGAGAAAATACTGAAACAAACTCTTTTGGAAAGTAACAGAATATCAAGTATCATTACATATCTCTCATGTCATTGTGTCACTAATATCCTTTAAAATGAAATGACAAATGGATGTAATTTTCTTGATATGAATGGTTGTAAAATAATGTTAAGTGAGTCAGAGATCTAGGAATGAATCACAGTTATCTTTTCTTCCAGAGATTTAGCCACTTAAGTATTTTTTATGTATTTTTCACCATATTATAATAGAATTCTGATAAATACCAAAATTTTTCAAAACAGTTTTTGCGTAAAATACACCAGTGGCATTTTTGAATGGCTTGTATAGATAATCAGTAATTTCCCTAAATGATATCATCCACAAATGTATTCTAATTATGCAGCAATCTAACATTACATTGACCAGGCAATTATGGGCTCACCAAAAGATTAGTCCCAGTGTAATCTTCAGAAAAAAAAATAATAAGTACACTCTATTTCAGCTTAGAAATATAATTACAGTGTTACTGGGCTAAAATAAGTATCATCAAAGAGAATTAGAATAAGGTACATTAGCAATGACATAACTTTGCTAGCTGAAGTTCTTTTATAAAATTATTTAACACTGAAGAGAATATTCTTAGAGTCAATTAAAACTTACATATATAAGGAATAATATCTGTTTAAACACCTGAGAGTTACTGGGTTGTCTTTATGGTTCTTTTGACATAAATGAAAAAATGCAAATAATATTTCATTGAGAAATCTAAAATGAATTATTTAATATAATAATTCCAAAGTCTCTTTTGATGGAAATTAAACTCTCCAGACTACTTTAAGAATTAAAGAGTAATGGTTTCAGGCTGTCATTAATCAGTTTAGTTTTCTTTAATGAAGAATTCATTTTGTTCAAATCAGCTATATGTTCAAATCAAATGATTGGGACTTTCTTAGGAATTGTTGAGAATGAATGCATCCAATTTTCCAAAGAATTAAGACCTGACTAAATGACATAGCTCAGTTAGTAAAGAATCCACTTGCAATGCAGGAAACCCCAGTTCTATTCCTGGGTCAGGAAGATCTGCTGGAGAAGGGCTAGGCTACCCACTCCAGTATTCTTGGACTTCCCTTGTAGCTCAGCTGGTAAAGAATCTGCCTGCAACGTGGGAGACCTGGACTCAATCCCTTGGTTGGGAAGATCCCCTGGAGAAGGGAAAGGCTACCCACTCCAGTATTCTGGCCTGGAGAATCCCATGGACTATATAGTCCATGGGGTCATAATCATTCACATTTCCATTCCCTCATATACTTAACATTGATGGTGGGAGAGGAGGTGGTGAGAACATTTTACTCTCTTAACAACTTTAAAGTATATGATACAGTTTTGTTCATTATAGTTATCATAATATACATTAGATCCCCAGAACTTACTGATTTTATAGCAAGAAGTTTGTACACTCTGGCCAAATTCTCTCCTGCTGGGGTCCAGCCCCTGCAGGATCCAGGGAAACCCGAAGGAGAAATGGCGTCAGCGGATGATTTAGAGAGAGATAAGGAAAGAATGTTGTAGATAAGAAAATAGAGGAGAGAAAGAGGCTGATATTCCTTGGTTTATACAGAAAGCTAATAAAGTCTTAGAAGCTCAGGCAGGAAAGTGAATGCAGAGCGCCTCATAAAAAGAGAGGGAGAGAGAAAGAGAGAATAAAAGAAAATAACATGGGGTGACCAAGCTTCTTCGGTGAGCGAGGCCCATTATCTTATTTTTAAAAGGGACTTTTATACCTTAACTTGTACATAGAGGGAAGTGAAAGATACAAAGTCATACAGAGTCAGCCCAAACATTACATCTGTTTTGTCTTTATCAAAACCAGGATTTTCTCTGCATACCTTTCCCATAAACAATATTGTGTACATTATCTTTTGGCCTTGGAGGCCTGTGAACATTTTATGACCCTCTTTTGATAAAGGCTGCTCAACCAGAAAACTTATTTTCCCTTGAAATGTTTTTTCTTTATATTTCTAATGTGTCAGCCTCAGAAAGTATTAAGTTACATTTCCCATGAAGCAAAGGTGCAGTGAGTTACAACAAAGAACCAATTAGCTCAAAAGTCTGATGTGGTTAATTTCAAGGCTACACTTGTTTTTCTTACGTTCCAACTATGTTAACTAATGCACTCCCAGGTGCACAGTGGATAAGAGATATAGGAACTTAGCAACAAGCATTGGCCCAATAAAGAAATCCTACACCAGCACTACTCCAATGACTTTTAACTCTCTGAAAGGCTCTGTGTTTTAGGCTTCCCGTGCCTCTCACAGTTGGGAGGCTGTAAATAATCACATGTGTAGCTGCAAGAGTCTGGATAAACCTGCCAAGCAAGCTAGAATGCTAACAGAGCGGGTTTGATTTGAAACATTCCTCTCATGTCCAGGAGACTTATTAGCTAGAGCCCTAAGTTGATTTTCTCCAGAGAAAGGTGGTCGGGGATAGCCCCCTGTTGATGTCAGGAGAGTTGGTGAAAGGCACAAAATAGTAAGACAGACAGATTCTGGTTTTGGGGTAGATGCTCAAGCAGGTCTAGGGAGCCCCTCGAGTTCTGAAGCCTTGCTTAACAGTTCTCTTCCACATGACCTTTGCCATGGGTGGGAATCTCCCATGCTGGCTCCCGGCACCCTCCTATTTCCCCACTCCCAGAAACAGACAATTGCTATTCTACTGTATCTCAGAATGAATTTTATTTTTAGATTCCTCATATAAATGAGAACATATATTTGTACTTTATATACTTTATTTTGGAGGGCTCAAAAATCACTGCAGATGGTGACTGCAGCCGTGAAATTAAAAGATGCCTACTCCTTGGAAGGAAAGTTATGACCAACCTAGACAGCATATTAAAAAGCAGAGACATTGCTTTGCCAACAAAGGTCTGTCTAATCAAAGCTATCGTTTTTCCAGTAGTCATGTATGGATGTGAGAATTGGACTATAAAGAAAGCTGAGCAACAAAGAACTGATGCTTTTGAACTGAGGTGTTGGAAAAGGCTCTTGAGAGTCCCCTGGACTGCAGAGAGATCCAACCAGTCCATCCTAAAGGAGATCAGTCCTGAATATTCATTGGAAGGACTGATGCTGATGCTGAAACTCCAATACTTTAGCCATCCAATGTGAAGAACTGACTCACTGGAAAAGACCCTGATGCTGGGAAAGATTGAAGGTGGGAGGGGACGGGGACGATAGTGGATGATATGGTTGGATGGCATCACTGACTCAGTGGACATGAATTTGAGTAAACTCTGGGAGTTGGTGACAGACAGGGAGGCCCGGCATGTTGCAGTCCATGGGATTGCAAAGAGCCGGACATGACTGAGTGACTGAACTGAAATGTTGACTTATATTCATACCCCTGTTGGTCATCTGCATTTCTTCTTTGGAAAAAATGTCTAAAAATGAGCAGAAGACCTGAATAATCAGGTTGTTTTTCAATACTGTATTTTATATGCTGTTTATATAGTTTGAATTTTAACACCCTTTAGTCATATCATTTGCAAATATTTTCTCCCTTTCAGAAAGTTGTCTTTTCATTCTGTCAATGGTTTCTTTTGCTGGGCAAAAGCTTTTAAGTTTAACTAGGTCTCATTTTGTTTTGCTCTTGTTTCTTTTGCCTTAGGTAACTGATGCAAAAAAAAAAAAAAAATCAAAGAGTATTCTGCCTATATTATCTTCTAACAGCTTTATGTATTTTAGTCTTACATGTAGATCTTTAATCCACTTTATTTTTGTGTATGTTATGAGAAAATATTCTAAGTTCAGTATTTTACATGTCGCTGTTCAGTTTTCCCAGCATCACTTACCGAAGAAACTCTTTTCTCCATTGTATATTCTTGATTAATTGACCATAAGTGTATGGGTTTATTTGCAGGGTCTTTATCCTATTCCACTGATCTGTGTGTCTATACTGTTTTCATTACTTTCTGTGTGCCAGAACCATACTGTTTTCATCACTATGCTGTGAGCTTAGTTGCTCAGTCATTTCTGATTCTGTGCAACTCCATGGACTGTAGCCCCCCAGGCTCCTCTGTCCATAGGATTCTCCAGGCAAGAATACTAGAGAGGGTTCCCTTGCCCTCTGCCAGGGGATCCTCCCAACCCAGGTCTCCAACAGAGCAGGTGGATTCTTTACTGTCTGAGTCACCAGGGAAGTCCTTTCATTAACATAGATGTGTAGTATTGTCTGAAGTTAGGAAGCATGACTCCTCCAGCTTTGTTGTTTTCCCTCAAGATTGCTTTGGAAGTTAGGGATCTTTTGCCTATATAGTGGTTCCATCTGTATTTTCAGATGATTTTTCCTTATTATGTGAAAAGTTTCCTAAATATTTTCATAAGTATTGCATTGGTCCCTATTTGCCTTGGGTAGTTAACAATATTAATTCTTCCAATCCATGAACACAGGATATTGTTCCATTTTTGTCTTCTTCAAATTCTTTCATTAGTATCAACAGTTTTGCAAGGACAAGTCTTTTACTTTCTTAGGTAGGTTTATTTCTAGTTACTTTATTATTTTTGTTGTGATTGTGTATGAGATTGTTTTCTTAATTTCTCTAATTGTTCATTGTTAGTGTATAGAAATGCAACAGATTTATGTGTATTAATTTTGTATTCTGCAACTTTACTGAATTAATAAGCTCTGGTACTTTTTTGGAAACTGTTTGCTATCACTGTAGGTTTCTGGATACAGAATTAATATATAAAAATCTTTATACACTAATAAAGATCTATCAGAAAGAAAAATTAGGGAAACAATCCATTAAAACAATCCCATCTAAAAGATAAAATACCTAGGAATAAACAGACCTAAGGAAACAAAAGACCTGTACTCTAAAACCAGAAGATGCTGATGAATGAAATCAAAGATGACACAGATGGAAATATTGTGTTCTTGGGTTGGAAGAATCAGTAATGTTCAAATGACCATAATACCCAAAAGAATCTTGAGAAAGAAGAGTGAAGCTGGAAGAACTATGGTCTGTGACTTAAGACTATACTACAAACTATATAGTAATGAAAGCAACATGTGGTACTTGCACCAAAAAAGACAGCGATCAATGGAACAGGATAAAGAGACCAGAAATAAACCCACACACTTATGGTCATTAAATGAGGTAAGAATATACAATGGAGAAAAGACAATCTCTTCAATTAGTGGTACTGGGGGAAATGGAATAGTAATGACTAAACTTAAAATATTATCTCATATCATATACAAAAATAAATTCAGTGGATTAAAGACCTAAGTGTAAGTCCAGATACTATAAAAGTCCTAGAGAAAAACTTAAAAAAAAAAAAAAACACAATCAAAAAATGGGCAGAAGACCTAAAAAGACATTTTTCCAAAAAAGACATACAGATGGCTAAGAAGCACATGAAAAGATGCTCAACACTCTTAATTACTAGAGAAATGCAATGAAGTACTTCCTCCCATTAGAATGGCCATCATCAAAATGTCTACAAGAGACATTCCTTAGGAGAGGATGTGGAGAAAAGGGAACTCTTCTACACTATTGCTGGGAATGTAAACTTGTGCAACCACTATGGAGAATACCATAGAGGCTCCCTAAAGAAACTAGAGTTAGCATTCCCACACCTGGGCACAGGTCCAGAAAAAAATTCTAATTCAAAAAGATAAAAGCACCCCAGTGTTCACAGAAGCACTGTTTACAATAGCCAGGACATGGAAACAATCATGTCCATTAACAGATGACAATAAAGAATATAGTATATGTTGTGGTTCAGATCATGAATTCCTTCTTGCCAAATTCAGACTTAAATTGAAGAAAGTAAGGAAAACCACTAGATCATTCAAGAAGAGAACACAAAAGCAAAGGGGAAAAGGAAAGATATACCCATTTGAATGCAAAGTGCCAAAGAATACCAAGGAGAGATAGGAAAGCCTTCCTCTGTGATCAGTGCAAAGAAATAGAGGAAAACAACAGAATGGGAAACACTAGAGATCTCTTGAAAAAAATTAGAGATACCAGGGGAACATTTCATGCAAAGATGGGCACAATAAAGGACAGAAATGATATGGACCTAACAGAAGCAGAAGATATTAAGAAGAGGTGGCAAGAATACATAGAACTATACAAAAAGATCTTCATGACCCAGATAATCACAATGGTATGATCACTCACCTAGAGCCAGACATCCTGGAATGCAACATCAACTGGGCCTTAGGAAGCATCAGTACAAACAAAACTAGTGGAGGTGACAGAATTTTAGTTGAGCTATTTCAAATCTTAAAAGATGGTGCTGTGAAAGTGCTGCACTCAATATGCCAGCAAATTTGGAAACCTCAGCAGTGGCCACAGGACTGGAAAAGGTCAGTTTTCATTCCAATCCCAAAGAAAGGCAATGCCAAAGAATGCTCAAACTACAGCACAATTGCACTCATCTCACACGCTAGCAAAGTGATGTTCAAAATTCTCCAAGACAGGCTTCAACATTAGGTGAACCATGAAATTCCAGATGTCAAGCTGGATTTAGAAAAGGCAGAAGAACCAGACATCAAATTGCCAGCATCTGTTGGATCATCAAAAAAGTGAGTGATTTCCAGAAAAACATCTATTTCTGCTTTATTGACTATGCCAAAGTCTTTGACTGTGCCGATCACAACAAACTGTGGAAAATTCTGAAAGAGATGGGAATACCAGACCACCTGACCTGCCTCTTGACAAATATGAATACAGATCAGGAAACAACAGTTAGAACTGGACATGGAACAACAGACTGGTTCCAAATAGGAAAAGGAGTATGTCAAGGCTGTATATTGTCNAACTTAGCCACTAAATTACAACATATATGTATCTAATGGAAGGTTACTCAGGCATTAAAAATAATGAAATAATACCATGCAGCAATAGGGATGGACCTAGAAATTATTGTTTTTAGAGAAGCAATTAAGAAGAGAAATAGCACTTACATGTGGAATCTGATTTTAAATGAATTATACGAATAGACTTATTTACAACACAGAAACAGGCTCACAGATTTCAAAAATAAACTTTTAGTTACCAAAAGGGAAATGTGGGCAGGGAGGGATAAATCAAGAGCTTTGGATTAATAGACACACACTACCATATATAATACAGATAACCAACAGGGACCTACACATAGTACAGGGAACTCTACTCAGTATTCTGAAATAACCTATATGGACTAGAATCAGTAAAATAATATTGAATATATATGTATAATCGAATCACTTTGTTGTACACCTGAAACTAAAACAACATTGTAAATCAATAAAATTAAAGAGGCAATATATAGCAAGCATGGTCACTTGACTCCCTAACAGTGTCTCAATGTCAGTTGGGATAAAATTTTGTTCACTTTCCCACTCTTTTCCCAAATAAATCATGGATACATTCTCATTAGAACAACCCAGAGACAGTAATCCTCCTCTTATTAGTACTCAATTTGAGAGAAGCAGAATTTTCCGGTTCTTGATACTGAGATTTGAGATTTATGCCAAAGAAAAAGGAAGTGTCCACTCTGCTGACAATTTCCTCACTCTTAAAAGTAGCATACCTAAAAAGATAATCTCATCTACTTTTGACAGTGTTCAAAAGTAGAAGGGTTTGTCCATAATTATAACTATCTTTTTACAAAAGAGAGAAAATAAAGCCTGATGAAATGTAAATACTTAAGACAGGTAAAAGCTACAAAGAATCCATAAGTTGGTGCCGCTACTAAACCACTAAAATAAGTAATGATTTATGGAGCACTAGACCTTCTTGCAGAGAAGGCAATGGCATCCCACTCCAGTACTCTTGCCTGGAAAATCCCATGGACAGAGGAGTCTGGTAGGCTGCAGTCCATGGGATCCGGAAGAGTCAGACATGGCTGAGCAACTTCACTTTCACTTTTTACTTTCATGCATTGGAGAAGGAAATGGCAACCCACTCCAGTGTTCTTGCCTGGAGAATCCCAGGGACGGGAAAGCCTGGTGGGCTGCCGTCTATGGGGTCACACAGAGTTGGACAGGACTGAAGTGACTTAGCAGCAGCAGCAGACCTTCTTGCGGAGAAGGCAATGGCAACCCACTCCAGTACTCTTGCTTGAAAATCCCATGGACAGAAGAGCCTGGTAGGCTGCAGTCCATGGGGTTGCTAGGAGTCAGACACGACTAAGCGACTTCACTTTCACTTTTCACTTTGATGCATTTGAGAAGGAAATGGCAACCCACTCCAGTGTTCTTGCCTGGAAAATCCCAGGGACGGGGGAGCCTGGTGGGCTGCCATCTCTGGCGTTGCACAGAGTCAGACACGACTGAAGTAACTTAACAACAGCAGCAGACCTTCTTGTCCATGAACTAATAAATTTGTTTTTTGCTTAAGTTTCATAATCATGCCTCTAAATTCATGATTATGTTTTTCTCACCAGAACTATGAAAGTGAAAGTAAAGTCACTCAGTCGTGTCCGACTCTTTGTGACCCCATGGACTGTAGCCTACCAAGCTCCTCTGTCCATGGGATTCTCCAGGCACCATTTCCTTCTCCAGGGAATCTTCCCGACCCAGGGATCAAACCCAGGTCTCCGCATTGGAGGCAAACGCTCTGAGCCACCAGGAAGGCCAGAATTATACAGTTCAATAAATTATGCATGTAAATGAAAGAATAAATGAATGGAGCATACTTTAATTCCCTGAGACTTAAGAGTAAGTGTTAATCACTCAGTCGTGTCTGACTCTTTGCGACCCATGGACTGTAGCCCACCAGGCTCCTCTGTCCATGGGATTCTTCAGGCAAGAATACTAGAATGAATTGTCATTTCCTCCTCCAGGGGATCTTCCCCGAGACTTAATAAACACTGTTAAATTGAGTAAGATGAATCTGGAAATAAAAGGCAGGTAGCAGGGCATGGAAATTTTAACACTCCTTAGGAAGAAACTTAATCTCTATTATGTAAAACAATGTATCCAAAAGTTTTTATGAGAAATAGCCCCATGGATTGATAAAGGAATGACACAAAAGAATCTTAAAGTAAATAAGCTTTAAGATTTCATTAAGGTTTCTTTTCTTCAAGATTACATATATAGCCATATGAGATAGGCATTATATTCAAAAGAATATTATATAAAACATTCTCATTTTCTTATTTTAGGGCTGCTGCTGCTGCTGCTAAGTCACTTCAGTCGTGTCCGACTCTGTGTGACCCCAGAGACGGCAGCCCACCAGGCTCCACCATCCCTGGGATTCTCCAGGCATGAACACTGGAGTGGGTTGCCATTTCCTTCTCCAGTGGATGAAAGTGAAAAGTGTAAGTGAAGTTGCTCAGTCGTGTCTGACTCTTCATGACCCCATGGACTGTAGCCTTCCAGTCTCCTCCATCCATGGGGTTTCCCAGGCAAGAGTACTGGAGTGGGGTGATTTTAGGGCTAGTGCTTTTAAAATAAATTATGGAAAATACTAATCTAAACAAAGTAATCAACTGAAGAATTTTAAAACTAAAATGTACGATTTTTTAAAAATCATTGTGACAGTGGTATTAAAGATGGGTTTTAGAAAAATATGTCAGTGGCAGATCATTGAGAAGTCTACTGCAGTAATTCACCAGAAAGATCTAAAATCTTGAATAAACGAAGTGACACTAGATATGAAGTAGCAAGAACAGAGTTGAGACCTACTTACATATTAGGATTACTCGTAATCAGTGATTAATAAGACATGTTCAAGTCTGAATTCTTGGATGTGTTTAGGAAAAAATTAATAAATTGGGATGATATCAGTGCCTTCACAGAAGCCATGGGAAAGTTATACAGGACTTGTCTCATCTTTAAACATCAAGGCAGCTTACAATGAATATCAATGTTTCTGTCTGAGGACTTTTCTCCAGCTGCATGGTCCAGAGAGTTAATGTCCCAGAAGCAGCTCTCAGTCAGTAAAGGACATTCATTCAGCTACTTTATAATATACATGATATTCCTTGTTTCTCAGATAGGATCATTCTGGCATAGATTGTATGCTGGATCCTGATGGCCCCAGCATGATATAACTACAGTTGTTCATAGTGTTAACTCCCTCACTAATGCATCTACTGTACTGGAAATCCTAGCTAATTCAGTAAGGCAAGAAAACAGTTTAAAGGTATATAGATTTTAAAGTAAGACTTAAGAATAACTCTAGATGTCCATCAGCAGATGAATAGATAAGCAAGTTGTGCTACATATACACAATGAAATATTAATTGGCTATAAAAAGGAATGCATTGAGTGCATTCTAATGAGGTAGATTATACAGAGTGAAATAAGTCAGAAGGACAATGAAGTATATTAATGCATATATATGGAATTTAGAAAGATGGTACCGACAGTCCTATATGCAAAGCAGCAAAGAAGACAGACATGAAGAACAGACTGTTTTATTCAGTGGGAGATGGCAAGGTTGGGATGATTTAAGAGAATAGCATTGAAACATATACATTACCATATGTAAAATAGATGACCAGTGAAAGTTCAATGCATGAAGCAGGGCACCCAAAGTCAGTGCTCTGGGACAACCCTGAGATAGGGTGGGAAGGGAGGTGGGTGGGGGGTTCAGGATGTGGAAGACACATGTATACTTGTGGCCAATTCATACTGATGTATGGCAAAAACCATCACAATACTGTAAAGTAATTACCCTTCAATTAGTAACCAAAAACAAAACAAAGCCTCAGGCTACCTGGAAAAAAAAAAAAAAAAAGCTCTATAGGCCTATAGCAAAATTCTATAGGTAGAAAAGGCTACAGAATCTATAAAAATTATCGAATAATGGAATAATAATAAGTTGAAAACAAAATGATGAGTGGATAAACAAACTTTGGTATCTATATAATGGAATTCTACTCAGCAATGAAGAGGGACAAAATATTTATATGTGGCCCTTATGCTAAGTAAAAAAGAAGTCAACACGAAAGACGTAATAGTGTTTGAGTCCCTTTATATTAAATTCTAGAAAAGGCAAAACTAGAGTGACAGGAGTTACATCAGTGGTGACTGGGACCAGGGTCAGGCAAGTGCACAGAATGCAGAAGGGGCAGAAATGTCAGAGGGCATTGGGATTTTTACCTTCATAGTCGTAACGGTTAAGAACACATAATTACTAAACATCAAGTTATACATCTAAAATGAGTGAAAATTATCTATAAAAACTATATATATAATTAAAATTAAAACAAGGAATTAGAAAGGTAAATAATGTAGGAATGAAAACAAAAGGAGGCCACTGATGACCTTACCAAGAGAAGTTTGAATAAAGTAGTTGGGTCAAAAGTCAGATTTTATTGGGCTTTACATCAGTGGGCAGTAAGGAAATATGCACTAAATATACATTATAGTTTGGAGAGTCTGAATTGAATGACGGAGAGAGACTACATGACAAGAGGAACCAACACAGAGGGTAAAAGGAAAGTGTTCCAAAATAAAAGAGATGCGACTTGATGCAGATGAGAAAGACTGATGGAAAGGATAGATTGAAATCTTCATTGAGATGGTTGCCCTTGGTTAAGACCCTTATCCAGACTAGGAAGAAGATAAATTCAGATATGGCTGTATATATTACACATTCATAGGTAGGGCAGGAAGGTCAGAGAGATGTTGGTTTTCTCAACTTTCTCAGTAAACTAGGAAGCAAGGAAGTTTGGTTAGAGTGAAGTTCAAGAATGGTGACCTTGAGAATTAAAATTTTGTAGCCAGAAGGGAGGAAATCAGTATGGTCAGTAGCTAATGAAAGTCAGGAAAAGGATTGAGCCGTGCTAATAGTGTTGATGAAATTTCAGACGATGAACTGAGAGTGGTTTATAAAGAATGGTGACCTTGAGAATTAAAATTTTGTAGCCAGAAGGGAGGAAATCAGTATGGTCAGTAGCTAATGAAAGTCAGGAAAAGGATTGAGCCGTGCTAATAGTGTTGATGAAATTTCAGACGATGAACTGAGAGTGGTTTATATTTACAAAGTTGAATGATACATTGAGAAAGTACAGCCTTGGATAACAAAAAATATTGTAAAAATCCACAGTATATAAAAATATCAAGTCATTGTGCTGTACACTTGAAAATGATGTTATATGTCAATTAGATTTTTTTTGAAGTTGAGGTATAGTCTTACAAATTGTACTAAAAGCCAGAAAGTTTAATTTTAGCATTGGTCTCAGAGCTTTGCTTGGAAGGTGTGGCTAGAGGAGAGAGATACAAAGGTATCAAGAATTTTAGGCAGAGTATTGTTTCACATGATCGCTTGTGGGATCCAGTAGGAAAAGAGAGTTCAGAAAAGAACTATTTGTTAGGGTTACTTATCTCTTAGTAATACAATCCCTGCTTCCATAAAGCATATATATACACATCTTTACGACAAGACATTTTCAAAGAAACACCTTTTTAAGCATATGCTGAAGGAGGATAATCCATAAAGACAGAAAACAGACAAAATTGTTTTCAAAGGATGTCTATCATTGGTAGTTTGGGTATTTTTTTTTAACTTAAATTATCTATTATATATATATATATATATATCAAAATTAGAAATGTTTAAAAGTTTATATCTAATCTTTAGCCTGATTTCAGCAAAAGATATAAGAA
>SJYT01031940.1:78164-141532 GCA_006410635.1 Cephalophus harveyi | reverse complement strand
CTCAACATTCAGAAAACGAAGATCATGGCATCCGGTCCCATCACTTCATGGGAAATAGATGGGGAAACAGTAGAAACAGTATCAGACTTTATTTTTGGGGGCTCCAAAATCACTGCAGATGGTGACTGCAGCCATAAAATTAGAAGATGCTTACTCCTTGGAAGAAAAGTTATGACCCAACCTTGATAGTATGTTCAAAAGCAGAGACATTACTTTGCCAACTAAGGTCCGTCTAGTCAAGGCTATGGTTTTTCCTGTGGTCATGTATGGATGTGAGAGTTGGACTGTGAAGAAGGCTGAGAGCCGAAGAATTGACGCTTTTGAAATGTGGTGTTGGAGAAGACTCTTGAGAGTCCCTTGGACTGCAAGGAGATCCAACCAGTCCATTCTGAAGGACATCAACCCTGGGATTTCTTTGGAAGGAATGATGCTAAAGCTGAAACTCCAGTACTTTGGCCACCTCATGCGAAGAGTTGACTCATTGGAAAAGACTTTGATGCTGGGAGGGATTGGGGGCAGGAGGAGAAGGGGACAACAGAGGATGAGATGGCTGGATGGCATCACTGACTCGATGGACGTGAATATGAGTGAACTCCGGGAGTTGGTGATGGACAGGGAGGCCTGGCATGCTGTGATTCATGGGATCGCAAAGAGTCGGACACGACTGAGCGACTGAACTGGACTGAACTGAACTGGGCTCCAAACCTGACTTCATCACTTCTTGGTGACATGATTTAGGGTAATTCTCCTTATTTCACTGAGTCTTTGTTTTCTCACTTATAAATCTTATGAGGATAAAAATGGATAAAACCCAATGAGATAGGTTTTCTTTCTTTTCTAAGTTTTAAAAACAAATTTTTAAATTTGTAGAACTGACACACTTCTGCAAATGCAAAGTGTTATGTAGAGAGAAACTGAGGTGAAGATGGGCTATTTTTGTCTGACCAGTACCCTTTCTCTTCCTTCTAGTAACTATGTCCAGCCCCTGCCTTCTTGCTTGGAAGATTTGTCTGCTTCTCTTTTATCTGTGATCCCAATGGAAAGAGCACCAGAATAATAGGGTTTCTGAGGGGTTTGATTGATACAATCATTACAGGTAACCCTTAGTCACAGCCAGGGCCAAACATATAGTGTTAGTTACTTTTATAATGTCCTATGTGATTGATTGGACTCAGGGCCGTGTACAATCTATGGGCCCTTTCAGCCCATAGATTCTGGGCCTCTCTCCTCCCCTCTCCCTTTGCCTTTCTGCCTTAAATTCCTTAGACATGATTCGCCTACTGAGTCACGCTCACCGTCCCTTCAGCCTCCATGAATCTGTCTCAGTGATGCCGAACCTTGCTATTTACTTTCTTCATTATCCACTGTACACTGCATTTGTGATCACTCAGCGGTTTCTTTTCGAAAAAAGGTTGAGAATTAGAATGAGTAACCACACATGTGCCCCCAAAGGCCGCCAAGCATTTCCAACCAGATCCAGTTTATGATGTCAAACCCGGAGGGCCACGACTGTCCTGATTGCTTTATCAGCTTCCACGCATCTGTGCTGCAATTTAAAAAAAAAGAAGGAGAGAGAGAGAGAGGACAGGGACCAAAGAGTGTGGCAGGAGACAAACAACTCCCCCTTCTTCTCTCCACAAACCTAGGATCATCAGGCCACGCCCCAGTCTGTGTTTTAGGACTGTTTCACATTCCATTGGCTCTCTTGGAACCGAATTGTTTGGTAGGGCCCCATCAGCTCTCCCCAAAGCCGAGAAATTAAGTAAGTGCAAGTTGAAGTGTGTATGCTTTTCTGTGGAGTCCCAGAATGACTTGAGTCTCCTGAATGGAATTTCATACATGTGTTGGGTGAGGTGATTTATTATGGGAGGTAATGGAAATTAATTTCACTTTGAACCCTGGGGCACCAGAAAATGCCTAAGTGCTGAGCCATTTTCTGTAAGTAGGCTATAAAGCTGCTGCTGGCTTCTGACTGGGCGGCGAGGTGGCGATGACCACTTGTAAAACAATGAGCTGGAAGAGGCGGCTAATGGGCCCTGGCCGGCAGGCAGCCTCCAGTGCCGGCCCACCGGCCCCTGCTGTCACGGGACTCGTAGTCTTCTTGGCGCCACAGATAACAGGGATGCTGGAACCGTCCCTGTGCGGAAGGAGAGCCAAAGGAGCAGCGAGGGGAACATTCTTCAGGGGCCAGTGACCGTGTTTGACCGGGGGCATTTGGCTAGGTGGAGGGGCCCCAGCCTGAGAGTTCCCTTAGTAGGAAGCAGAATGGCTCAGAGCTATAAATGGGTCCTGAGGAAATTCTGTTCCTAAAGATGGCCTCAGTTTAGGCTCTCTGATTTGAGAGGGATGGGGTTTCCCAAATCAGCGCCTGGCCTCCAAGGTCTCCCACACCACAGTCTTCTGACTTAGGATTTTCAAAAGACCTCCCAGTCACTATTGAAAAGCACAAGATCCAGGGACTATTCTAAGGCCTCCAGTGAAGCCATTCCACAGACCCTGTTACTACATCACAGTTTTGATGGTCTTCTTGGTTAGAAGACCCTCCAGGGTTTTCTGGGGAAGGGGGCTTCTCTTGGAAATCATATGGAATTCAAACATGTGCTCACTACATTAAAGAATCACTCACTATCTAACATACTATGTGAATATAAATGCATACATATGTATACAAATTGTCTCATTTTTTGTTTATTTCTTCATTAGAATGTTTTGTTTACTATCACATTCCTAGAGCTTAGAACAATGCCTGGCACATAACAGTCCCTCAATAATTGTTTGTTGAATGAAAGAATGAATCATAGTAAGTGTTTGGGAGAATATAAAGATGAATGAGGTACAATATAGGCCTTTGAATAATTTTAAACTTATTAGAGAAAGCAAACATTGACTTCATTCATCTGTTTATTCATTTCCTAAGAAATATTTAATGAGTGTTTACTAAGTACCAGGCACCACTCTGGGATTTCAACAGTGAATGAAATATATTCTGGGCCACATCTCAGAACCAGGAAAAACCAAGTTTCTGCAAAATAGTGATGGTTTGATCTACTCAACAGTGTGTATTTTATAACTAATCAGGTTTTCCTTTTTACATTTTCTACAAAGAAGCTCAGTGTTCATTTGCTAACCCAGATATGGTCATCACATTTGCATTTTTGCTTTTCTGTATATAAGCTTTGCCCTCTGAGCATTCTATACCATTTCCTTTCCCTCCGAGTTCTATTTTTCACTTTTTGTTTAGTTTTTTTTTTTTTTTTCTGTTTGTTAGAGGGCAATATAAAAAGATTATAATCATCTAGTGTCTCAAATCCTTTAGGGAATGATGAGACCATACAAGTAAAAGTATTTTTGGTCTATTTGTAAAAACATCACTTGACAACAGAGGTCTAGATTGTCATCAAATATGGAGACTCTGTTTGAGATCACTAGACCCTTATAGGCAATGTGTTGTACGTGAAATTCACTTCAGGGGGTCATGAGGGGCACTTCAAAGAGAAGCCCAATCACCTCTTCAGGAGCTGAAAATGAGATACCTGAGGTCTAAATTACTGACCAACCAGGAAAGATGTACCATAAATATTAAGGTGTCATGGTCAGAGATAGCAAACTTTTGTTTTACACTGAAGTCCCAAGTTGAAAGTCACAAGCACATGACCCTTCAAATCATTGTTTCTCCCATGGGCAACACTCTGAAAAAGAGAGACAGCAAGGATTCATTATTTAAATAACAATTAAATGATGAATGATCTATCTCAGCAATCTAGGAAGTAAAATCAAGAAATACTCAAGGACCTATGAACTCTAAACTCTAAACAAAAATGGACCGTGGAGGATACAATGAACTTGGGACTGGTAATATATATCCCCATAGACCAAGGTCACTTCCCTATACAGTTACATTATGATTAGCCATTCTGGTTCAGACATAACTTCCAGGAATAATCCTATGACCTTCTGTGCCGACTTGTGTCCTGACCTGAAGGTTCGAGGCCAGAGGACACATTGTGATATGAATGTTTCCTGTATCATTCAGCAGGAAAGAATATGTGGACACAAGGTTTGGAATGTATGGAGCTAAAAGCTGGCCTGTGAGAACTTCCAGAGACTATCCAGTGGTTAGGACTCCACAGGTTCCATCCCTGGTCAGGGAACTAAGATTCCCACATGTTTCACAGCATTACCCCCCAAAAAAATCCTTCCAAATATTACAGCTTGATAAATTTTTTCCTGGACTTGAATTTACATGACATTACCTAAAATAAGCTGTAAAGCTGAAAGAAAGTTTTCTAAACTATCAATAATTTTAAAATATTTATATTAACTGCACTCCACAAAAACCACATCTGACCTTACAATATGGTGAAACCACTGGGAGAAATATTAAGTGGCCTTATCCTACATTGTAAAGGAAGTCAGAAGAGCCAAGACATAAAGGAAACAGGCTCTCAGTCTCTGGGAGACCCTAGGGAACCCTGCAAAGGAGGAGGGAATGGACATTTTCACAAAAGTGGCCTCTGTATTTGGGGACCGGGCTTCCTGAAAATCGAGGATTGAGGGGCGTTTTAACTCTAACTTGTCATGTGAATGTTTAAGGGCTACAAGTTTAGTGTGTAGCTTTCTAGTGGAGAAGAACAAGTAAAATGCAAAAACGGGTGGAGAGAAAGGAAGGCATTGGTCCCTGTGCTTTCTCCTACTCTATTCTGGGAGAAAAGGATTCTCCCAGCAATAAGACATGGAAGCCTCCGCTTCCTAGAAGAAAATGACATGTAAACTGCAGAAGGAAAAGCCTATTTATCCCAAGCACATTGGCATCTACAACTTTTTGAGGTCATGAACCACTTATGAAAATAAATAGCAGCAGTTCTTCCTTAACATGATTGGGTTAAGGAAAGGAAGACACTCCTGGTAGAAATGCTTCTTTGGCTTGAGCTGCAGCTAGAACTGTCAGCTGCAGATGGCTAAGATGTCTCTTACGTCTCCTGAATTGGCAGGTGAGGTCTTTATCACTAATGCCCTTGGACTCTGTCAACCGCCCAAGCCCCTTCATGAATGTACATATACTGTTAGCTTAAAACTTCCCCAGTTTTGTACTTCAGGGAGATACTGCTTTGGGAAAGAGCCCTGGTGTTCTCCTTACTTGGTGCAAGTAATAATAAATGCTTAATTCTCTCCTTGGTTTGATTGTGTTTTGGCTCAACACTCACCAACACTCACTCAACTCAAAAACCTGGTTTTCAGGTGACAGTATTGGCTCTCACCATTGTGAAGGATAAGGCTGCAAGCTAGAACCCTACCTAGGAAAGCTGTTAGTGTAGTTAGAAGGCACAAGAGGCTCTCTGGGTCTGAAAGCCAGAGAAGCAGCATCACTGAAGGCAGGAGAGGATGGATCCCCCAGTTCTGAATCAATTCAACTTTCTTCTGCCTTTTTTTTTTTCATTCAGGCTCTCAGTGGATTAGATGATACATTAGTGATAAAGAACCTGCTTGCTAATGTAAGAGACATTAAGAGTTCAGTCCCTGGGCTGGGAAGATCCCTTGGAGGAGGGCATGGCAGCCCACTCCAGTATCCTTGCCTGGAGAATCCCATGGACAGAGGGGCCTGGTGGGCTACAGTCTGCAGGGTCACAAAGAGTCAGAAACTACTGAAGTGATTTAGCCCACAGGCGACCACACTGGGAAGGGCCATCTATTTACTCAGCCCACCAATTCAAATGCCAAGCTCTCCTGGAAACATCCTCACAGACCCACCCAGGAATCAGATGTAACTAACTAATCTGGGCATCTCAAAGCTCAGTTTTCTAGTTGACATATAAAATTAACAGTAACTGAGCCTGCAGGCCTTGTTCCTCTGTGGATCAGAAGCTAAGAAGTACTCAGAGAGCCCTTCTGGTTTTCCATTCCAGTAAGGCTTGCATTCCAGAATTCCTGAGCAGGGATTGTAGTCACAGGTTTTCCTCTCAGAGCTTGCCTATGTCTTTCAAGGACAAAGTGATAACGCAAAACGATCAGCTTGGAGCCAGGCAGCCTGAGTGGGAGCCCCAGCTCTCCTACTTTCTAGTCCTGTGACTGTAGGCAAGTTGGTCACTTTGTTAATAGCTGTCAATAAGTAAGCTAATACTATCTAGTGATACTGAAACAGAAGGGGAATAGGCAGGGTACAACCTTTAAAAGAAAAACATAGCCCAAGGACAGGACATAAACTGACTGGAACCCAATAGGTCTAAGATTGCAGATAGTGAATGAATCAGTCATGTCAGACTCTTTCTGACCCCATGGACTATAGCCTACCAGGCTCCTCAGTCCATGGAATTTTCCAGGCAAGAGTACTGGAGTGGGTTGCCATTTCCTTCCCCAGGTGATCTTCCCAACCCAGGGATCGAACCCAGGTCTCCCGCATTGCAGGCAGACAATTTACTACCTGAGCCACCAGGGAAGGCTTATGAGATGGCAGATAAATCCACTTCCATTAGAGCTTGAGCCTCAGGATACTCTCATAGCAACACATCAGCAAGCTAAACGACACACCCACAGACGCCATGACAGTTTCAATGCCGACCATAAGGGTCAAAAAGTGGGTGGTGGCCCAGTTTCTAGAAATCCCGATCCTGTCCCCAAAATAGCTAGAATACTCTTCCCAGTCATTAGCCTATGAAACTACCCACCCATATAAAAACTGACCCTGGTGCCACTCTTGCCTTCCGAGATGGCCCACTGTCTGTGGAGTTTTTTCCTCTCTAAATAATTCCACTTCTTGCCTATCATTTTGTCTCTCACTGAATTCTTTCTTCAGTGAGACATCAAGAACCTGAGCTTCATAAAGTCCTGAGGCCAAGTATGATTTCAGTTAGAAGACCATGGGTTGAGGCCGTCCTCTGTGTTTCGGCTGGATTTGAGTCCCAGCGTTTGCATTCAAGTCCCAGTCTGAGTTGCATGGTTTCATACTACCAAACATTATATAGCACTTAGTATGTGTCAGGTATTGTTCTGATATATTAATTCAATGAGATACTTTAATTATCTCCATTTTACACGTGAGGAAACTGAGGCACAGATAGGCAACATAATTTGCTCAAAGCCACACATAGAGGGAGTTGCTGATCTTGAACTCCAACCTGGCATCCTAGATCCAGTGTCTTTGTTTGGAACTAATAATAGTCTCTCAATTAGATTATAAACACAAACAAAGTGACAAAGTGAACACGGGCATTGAAAATGTGTGGCTACTCTTATAAGCTCTTTATGGTCATGGAAATCATCCTACTGAATGATTCAGATATACCTATATTTACCTACATTACTTTTTAAGACTTCAACAGAAATAAATTTTAAAAGATATTTTTCCATGAGAAATTCATGGAATCCTGAGAGTATGTCCATAGAGTTTACAGAACCCAGCAAACAAAAACAAAAACACTAAGATTAAACTGGATAATAGCCTTAGCACTGCTCAGGAAAGCTAAAGCACTCACTATAACAACATCTCTTCTTAATCTTCTTGATTTCTTCTTTGTATTTGCAAGAGCTACTGGATTCGATGTCTCAAGTGATTTTAAGACTAGCATGGATGGCCATTTGACAGAAACACTGTAGCAAGGATTCACGCATTGGCTGGAAGGTTTTAGTAACTGATATCTAAGGTATTTTCAATTCTGAGAAATCATGATTTTATGAAAGTACCATTGTTACTGAAAGGTATGCATGGGGGGTCTGGCTGCTCACCACTCAAAAGTCAGTAAACAGGCCAGCTTGGTGGAAAGGAAAGCTTGTTTTATTTCAGATGCCAGCAGCTGGTGGGGAAGGTGGCGGACATCTGT
Organism: Cephalophus harveyi; assembly: GCA_006410635.1. Classification (NCBI taxonomy): domain Eukaryota; kingdom Metazoa; phylum Chordata; class Mammalia; order Artiodactyla; family Bovidae; genus Cephalophus; species Cephalophus harveyi. The sequence continues at coordinate 133,718 of SJYT01031940.1, read as the reverse complement.
CCAATGGCCAGCTTCCCCCCTCCCCACCCTCCAACAAGCAGAGGGTGAGAGCTTTTATAGACAGAGTTGCAGGGGGTAGGTTAAATGCAGAAACAGCACAGTCATCTCTAACAGTCATCTTCAACTGGTCGTCAGTGGTCTGACCAGCATCATCTGGGTTGTTTAGGTACAGTTACTCTTCAGTTCCAGGGTGCATTTGTTCCCATTTCTCTGTGGTCAGGTCTCGGAACTGTGGCAGGTCGTGTCCTGGATACAGTCTTCTCATCATGTAGTTAACTTCTCCACCTGGAGTTTTAGTACTGATAAGACAGCTCACAAGATATGGCTCAGAATATTGTCTTTAGCCCTTGAGAAAAAACTGAAGGTCCTTCCCTTCCCTGGCTATGTTTAATGATCACATTATTATTTAGTCTCCTTAGACTGTTTTCCTTTGTTTCAGCATTTCTCACTTTTCTGATTAAGCTTATTCTTTGACTAAAGTTTTCCACAGGAAAAAGGCAGGCAGAGAACATGATCGGTGGTAGGGGGCTGGCGGGGTGGGGCATCAAGGATCATAGGGTCCTGCTCCATTTCACCATGAGCCTCAGGGCTAGGAGGAGAGGAGGAAGAGGTGGGGTTACCAGAAACTAGTTGCCCAGAGAATTAATCCTGAGGAGTTGGTCTTCAGACCTCTGAGAAGGGCCTGCATACTTCAGGGTCTCAGAGAAAATTTCCCCGCAGAGCCAGTGCCCAGCCTTCTGAGGAAGAGGCTCCTCAGCCCTTCCTGGTCCCTCTGATGGGGCAACACAAATCTAGTTGGGATTCCAACAGGGCTTTACTTTATCTAAGAAATTCAAGCTTGGTTTAAAATTTGAAAATAAATCACATTTGCCACATTAGCAAACTAAAGGGGAAAAATCATTGAAAAATCTCAATAGATTGTTAAAAAAAAAAAAACAAAAACCTTGGCAAAATCTAACACTTTTCATGGTAAAAGCCATGAACAAACTAGCAGCAGATAGGGAAATTCCCCAACTGGATAAAGGCCATCTGTAGAAAACCTTAGGCTAACATCAAAGTCAATGTCAAAACAGTAAATGCTTTTACACTCAGAACAAAAAAAATAAGAATGTCTGTTCTTATCATTTCTATTCAGCATTGTATTGGAAACCTAGCATGTGCAATAGGCAATAAAAAGAAATAAAGATCATATAGATTAGAAAGGAAGTAGTAAAACTACTTTTACTCACAGACACATGGTGTGTGCATAGAAAATTCTAATAATCTACAATAGAGCTATTGGAACTTACAAGAAACTCAAAAAACAATGTCAGTATATAAAACAATTGTAATTCTATGTGCTAGTAACAAACAATTAGCAAATAACATTTTAAAATATCATTTACTACAATATCAGCAAATATTGAATACATAGCAATACATTTAACAAAATGTCTACAAGACCTGTACAGTGAAAACTAAAATACATTGCTGAGACACTGAATTGGAAAGAAAACATGTATCCATACTTGAGAAGATTTATTATTATTAAAATGCCCATTCTTCTGAAATTGATCCATCAATTTAACATAAGTCCATTTAAAATTCTAGCAGATTTTGGAGAAATTGATAAACTGATACTAAAATTGATACAGAAATCTAAGAACCTAAAATAGCCAAAAGAATTTTGAAATAGAGGAACAAAGTTGGACCTGAAGTCTTACTATATACAAAGCTATGGTAATTAAGAGGGGGCAGTATTGGAGAAGGAAATGGCAACCCACTCCAGTGTTCTTGCCTGGAGAATCCCAGGGACGGGGGAGCCTGGTGGGCTGCCGTCTATGGGGTCGCACAGAGTCGGACACGACTGAAGTGACTTGGCTAGCTTAGTACTGACACAAGACATACAGAGTAGTTGGACAATAGTGAGTCCCGAAGCACACTCACATAAATATGGTCAATAAATTATTTTGATGGTCTGCAACTGAATCTCCAAAATCTGTGAGATATTTGCCCAAGAAAACTAAAAACATATATCCACACAAAGACTTAAACACAAGTGCTCATAGTTACTTTATTCGTAGAAGTTCAAAACCTCAAGTGTCAATCAATAGGTGAACGAATAAACAAATTGTGGTTATACATGCCACAGAATACAATTTAGCAATAAAAAGAAACCATTGCTATATAAAATAACATGGATGAATCTCAAAAATATTATGCTAAGTGAAGGAAACTAGATACCAATAAGTATATATTGTCTGATTCTATTTGTATGCAATTCTAGAATAGGCAAAGTTTATTGTAACAGAAAGCAGGTCCGATTTTGTCTGTAGTTGGGGAGTAGGGATTGGTCACAAAAGGGCATGAAAGAAATTTTGGGGTTACAGGAAATATTTTATATTTTAATTGTGGTACATTTACATGGGTATACACATTTGTCAAAAATGCATTGAACCACACATTTAAAAGAAGATGAATTTTATTGTATGTAAATTATCCTCAGGGATGTTAGAAATAAAAAGAATTAAAAAGAGTAGTAAATTGAATGGATGCAAGATAAACTTATTTGATTAGTTTGTTAGGGCTCCATGACAAACTCCCAATGATCAGGTGCTTAAACAACAGAAGTTTATTTTCACATGATTCTGGAGGTTAAACGTCCAAGATCAAAGTGTCAGCATGGCTGGTTTGTCCTGGAGCCTTTCTCCTAGCCTTCTAGATGATCTTGTTTGTCTTTATGTCATCTTCCTTCTGTGTGTGTCTGTGTCCTAATCTTTTCTTCTCATAAAGATACTAAATCATATTAGATTAGAGCCCACCTTAATAATCTCAGTTAACTTAGTCACCTCTTTAAAGGCCCTATTTCCAAATGCAGTCACATTCTGAGATACTGGGATTTAGGACTTTAAAATACAAATTGTGAGGTGATGTCATTCAGCCTATCATAATTATGCAGCCAAACATATTTTTTAATGTAATAAATTTACGGTGACTTAATATTGGTGAGACTGAATTGGGATGCTGCAGAACTGTCAAAAAAAGATTGATCAAATCTTCATGTCCACTTTGTGGATCCTGTGTATGTTGGTCACTCAGTCATGTCCGACTCTTTGCAACCCCATAGGCTGTAGCCTGCCAGGCTCCTCTGTCCATAGAATTCTCCAGGCAAGGATACTGGAGTGGGTTGCCATTTTCTTCTCCAGGGGATCTTTCTGACCCGGGGATTGAACCCAGGTCTCCTGCATCGCAAGCAGACTGTTAACCGTCTGAGCCACCAGGGAAGCCTAGTGGCTTGTGGATCCCAGCTCAATTTTAAAAAGAAAAAAAAAGTAAAGTAGGAAGGCTGGTGTAGGGAGAGAAAAGAGTGGGAACATAGTTGCTTGAATGGTAACTTTCAAACAAAATGATTAAGTTATGGAAAAATTTGAGAGTTTAAGATCAGGCTTCCCACTATTATCCTATTGTAAGGGAAGCTTTGGAGGGCCCCCTTGCTGAGATATCAATTTCCCAAGTGTTTATAGCTGATACTACTGAAGTTATACCCCCTGGAAACTGTTTTTGTTTTTATTTCTATTGTCAGAAGGAGCCAAAAAAGTCTATACCTGTGTTTCATAGCATAAGTAGAGCTCTTCAAAAAGGTGGTTCTTGTTAAAAAAAAAAAATAATATGAAGATTAAAAATCATTTCAGATGTCAAATGGGAAACACAATGATTTGATTTTCTGTGACCACATTCCCAGGAGGGAGGAGGGGATAGCATCTGAGGAAAAAAGCTGGGGCAAATAGGGGTTGACAGGATATAGGAGATCTCTCTTTTATTGATAGGCTCTTCATAAAGGGTAAGAATGATTTCACTCTCTTAGAAAAATAGTATGGGCTGAGCAATTACCTTTATAGCAAAGGTTAAACAACAGCGAACTCTACCTTTACAGTGGAATCATTAATAAAAATCCCTTCTGAACTCGGAAATATGTTATTTAAGGCCAATTAAGATTTCTCAGCCAGTGACACCAAACCTCTGGCACCTTTGAAAGAACATCAGCACACATGGATGAGAAGGAAGGTATTCAGTGCTTCCCAATAGCTGTTGGAAAGTAAAGAAGAAGAAAAAAAAATCAGTCCAATTATAGACATGGCTAGGATATAAGAAACACTTTCATCACTATTCCCATCCTGGAGTTCCAGGACAGTTCTCTACAAATCAAATTTGAATAATGACCATCTCAACTTCTAGCAGAATATAAGGAACGTCACCACTGTAATCTGGGTTCACAGACACTGAGATTAGGAATATTATTTGGGAAACTGAGCTAGAGCAGGGAAGGGCTGACCTTTCCCTTGGGAGTGCTGTGAAGCTGCCTTAGGGAGAGAGAGAACTGAGATGTACAGGATTCATATTAAAGAGCTGGTTGGAGGTGGCTGTATGAGAAGTGGGTGACGCTTCATAAGACCAACCGAATGTCCTTATTCAGTCACAGACGGGATGACCTTGTGTCCTGGTTTGCCTGGCACAGCTTCATTCACTCACTTGAGTCCTACTGTAATTATTCACTTAACCCCCTTCATGTTCAGTGTGGATGATAGATAATTATATAGTCACAACAGCGCTCACAGACTTTTCCTGGACTCTGCAATGCAGGGTATAAGAGAAACGCAAAGAGCCAGGCCACACCTTCTAGAACACAATAAGCGACATGCAGGAAGCAAACCCTCCTTGCCTGTCTGGGTCAGGGAGGCAGCCACAGTCGTTGCAACAACACTGGAGGCTGCGGAGTGGAGGACATCACCAGTGACAACAGAGGAGAGTTCCCTGACTTCCAAGGCGATCTTGGAAGCCATCTGGACATTGGCCACAGGGAGTCAGAAGGCTTAGGAGTAGGGAGTGGGGTGGGGACCTTAGCATTCCTCAGACTGTGAAAAAATGAAAGTGTTAGTCGCTCAGTCGTGTCTGACTCTGTAACCCCATGGAATGTAGCCCACCAGGTTCCTCTGATCATGAGATTCTCCAGGCCAGAATACTGGAATGGGTTTGCACGCCCACTCCAGGGGATCTTCCCGACCCAGAGATTGAACCCAGGTCTCCTGCACTGTAGGCGAATTCTTTATAGTCTGAGCCACCAGGGAAGCTAACCCGTTTAAGGCCATTGCTACTGCGGTTTTCATATTCTCAGGGCCGCTTTCATGAGCACACAACCAGGACCTTGCCCTCAAAAGAATCCTGCTTTGGGGGTTTAATGTTCTGCAGTCGCCATCTTGAAATTCTTAATAAAGTTATCTTTGATACTATATTTCATAAGTCAGGTCCAGTGAGAAAACAGAGTATGTTCCTAAGACAGAGTCTCAGCTCACTCATTCTGCCTCATGCTGCCTTCTGTCTCCCCAGGGTGGGCTTTCAGTAGCCCACCCCCTTGCCCCCAAGTGCCAACCTGCCTGATCTGCCCACCCCTGCTCTCTGCCTCTGCCGGGCACAGCGGGCACCGAGTGAGGTGAGCATGGCAGGGTGGTAGCAGCCATCGGTAGCGGGGCGGGCATTAGCTTGATGTGCATTTCCTGGCGCCAAGGCCGCAGTCCTTTAGGCGTCAGCTGTGCACTGAGTCAGCTGCGATGGTGGCCTGTGGCAAGGGGAGAGTGCCTTTTCCCCCCTAACCTGGCTCTGTGCCTGGTGGCAGGAGGGGGGTGCCCTGCACCTGGTGGGCTGCTCGCCCGCCTGACAAATTGCAGAGCGGAACCTCGGCTGCCTGTGAGGGCTGCACTCACCTGATGCGAGTTCCCATGCCTGAGGGAGGGGAGGGTTAAACAGCAGGTAGAAATACCAGGACAGATCGAGACAGCGAACCAAAGGCAGGGAAAAGCGCTGTATTCTAATACTTCAACACTTTTCTTTTTTTTTTTTTTTACTTTATTTTACTTTACAATACCGTATTCTCCCTGGTCCTTGGACAAGTGGCCCACTGTTTCCTTTTGCCCCAGGGCCCTCTAATTATGAAGTCGCCTCTGTGAGTTCCCCTTAAGAAGCTGAGGCAGTAGACGCCTTTCAGAGAAGAACCTGCATCCCTTGGCTGACAGACAGGTAGGGGCCTATGGTAGTCCTCTGACCCCGCTCTGAGATGGACCCTGCCTCTGAATCCAGTCCCCTTTCTAGACCCAGCCTTGTCTGTGTGCCTCGGAGATGCCTGTCGTCCTGTGTCCCGCTCTGCATCCTCAGTGTGTCCCTGGCTCCAGCCCATTTCCAATTACTAGTGCCCACCATTGATCTGATTTGTTCAGTTGATTCACATCTGTCTTGGAGTTTGAGAACCCAGAATTTTCACTCCTCTTCAGTCATTTGTAAGACATGTTGTATAACGGGAAGAACATGATATTTAGACTCACATGTCCTGGATTTAAGATCTTCCCTAGTGGCTCAGATAGTAAAACTGCCTACAATACGGGAGACCCAGGTTCAATCCCTGGGTTGGGAAGATCCCCTGGAGAAAGAAATGGCAACCCATTCCAACATTCTTGCCTGGAAAATCCCATGGACGGAAGAGCCTGGTAGGCTGCAGTCCATGGGGTCGCAGAGTCGGACACGACTGAGCAACTTCACTTTCACTTTGTTATTCACTAGATGTACAGACTTGAGTGATTTGTTTCACCTCCCTCAACCTCAATTTCCTTATCTGTAAAATGGGAATCTATATCCTGCTCTCCAGTTCCTTGATTGCCCAGGTGGGTGTGGCATCCAGAATTAGATTTTTATTTCCCAGTGAGTCAGGTCAGTATTTCTATAACTGTTTTACTGGAAGTCCCCAAAGTCCCCTATGTACTTTAGGACAGAAAACTCATCCAGACTTCCTATACTCGCCAACAATTTTTTAAAAACTCCTAACCAGTCTCTTAGCTAATCTCACATAGTTTAGCATCTAGAGTCTCTCTCTCTTTGTCTGTGTGCGTGCTAAGTCACTTCAGTCATATCCGACTCTTTGCAACGCTATGAACTATAGCACGCCAGGCTCCTCCATCCATGGGATTTTCCAGGCAGGAATACTGGAGTGGGTTGTCGTGCCCTCCTCCAGGAATCTTCCTGACCCAAGGATTGAACCCATGTCTCCTACATCTCCTGCATTGGCAGGGAAGTTCTTTACCACTAGCACCATCTGGGAAGCCCCTCTCTTTGTCTACTTTTTTCAAATGACCTTGGAGAGTCAGTTGGGCAGTGTATTGCTTTTGGTTTGACCCCAAGATGTCTCTTTTTAGGCCACCATGCAGTTCCATGAATTGGAAGGAAGCAGTAGGCAAATTAAGTCCCCCACCAGCCCCAGAACCAGCCCCCTCACTCCATCCCCCTTGCCTAGCTGAGAGTCCCAGACCCTGCCAGGAGTCAAGACCGCCCTCTCCTTTGCACAAAGGGAGATTCAGCATACTTGCTGTGTCTTGCCTTTTGCGTCCTTTGCCCAACATCCTTTTTACCTTTGGCCTGTGTGGGCTAAAGACATGATGTTTAATTACAGTCAGCTAATCGATGTAAAAATAAAGTTTGAAAAGAAGCATCGCTACACCAGGAGACACCTCATTTCCAAGAAGCACCTCTGCTAATGAACTCAGAGCTGGAGACGGTGGAAGCATCCACACAGGCATCTCCCTCCCTTCTTCCCTGGGGAGGAGGCAGCAGCAGCCAGCAGGCTGGCCCCATGGCTTTATAGGTGGGGAGCCACAGATCAGAGGGCTTTTGTGAATGAGGCGCTCAAACATGGGCTGGCCTACTTCCCGCGTGGTTTTACAATGGACGGGATTTATGTCTTGGCTTTTCCTGTCAGAAGCCTCCCAGTCACCATATGATGATGAGTCTAATCCCCAGGGATTTGGGTGTGAAGACAGAATGGTTTTGGCTGCCCTCCTTTCCCCTCAAGTCTCTGCTTTACAGCAAAGACAGTGTTCTTGAGTCAGGCAGAATTCCGAAATGAGGTCTGCACCTGGTTGCAAAGACAGCCTGGGGGAAATCTGCCTGATTACGGATTTTAAGAAATGACCTTCCTGTGGTTCTGGCTCTCAGCTGAAAAAACCCACTAGTTACTGGGTCAAGATTATTTGTGTTCTTTTTGACTATATACAATGAGATAATCCCAGGAGAGAACAGTCGAGATCTTCACTTTTATTGCCTAGCAAAGGGCCTGCCACAGTGTAGGAACTCACAAATCTGCTTTCACAAGATGTATCTATTCCATCTTATCTGAGAGACAAGGCAGGGAGATGCTTACAGTGAGGGCCAAGGGCCCTGTCATGGGCAGAGAAATCCAAAAGCACTCAGCTATTTGGGCACTTCAACAACATCCTTGAGCTTCCCTGGTGGTGCTAGTGATAAAGAACCTGCCTGCCAACACAGGAGACGTAAGAGATGTGGGTCTGATTTCTGGGTCCAGAAGATCCCCTGGAGCAGGAAATGGCAACCCACTCTAGTGTTCTTGCATGGGAAATCCCATGGACAGAAGAGCCTGGTGGGCTATGGTGCACAGGTCGCAAGGATTCGGACACGACTGAAGCGACTTAGCACAGCACAACATATGACACCCTCATTCATTTATCCCACCAGAAGGTCTGTGCCCCCTCCTCTCCATCTCCATGACCACTCTCTTCAGTAAAGCCCTAATAATCTCTAGCCTAGACCATTGCAAATTTTCCCTGTTCATCCATCTGCTTCCAGCACTCACCGGCTTCTACCGTCCAACGCTTTCTTCAGACTGACCCACAAAGTCCTGTTTCTAAAATGCAAGGCTTATCATGACTCTCGCTTGATTGCAACCCTTCACTGGCTCCCTATTTCCCACTCCAGTATTCTCAGCTCCACACATCCCAAGATTTAAAAAAAAAATGTCTTTCTTGCTGAGCTTTGGATATGCCCAACAGCCTCTCCTTTCTCTGAAGTGGGAGATTCTCCATACTCTGAAGACAGAGTGCCTTGTGTGTTGAGAAGAGTTCTCCTGCCTTTGCGCATTATTGAAACAGTGGGGATGTATAATGTTGAAAACGCTTTGAACAAAATATACTGCCTACCCAGTGTTTCTGATATTTCCTTCCAGAGACACATCATGGTGAAGAATAACTACCCTAGGAGAGAAAATCCATGCCTTGCGTGAGAGCTTTTTCCTGATGGGTCCCTGCTGTCATCTGCAATTTCATCTCCCACTGCTTGCCAGCTCACCCCATCGCCTGTGTCCCCATCAGCTCCTTGTACTAGTCATTGTGACCCATCAGCAGCTCACCCACTCTCCTGTGCTGTTTCTGGCCTCTATACTTTTGCACGGGCAATTTTCTCTGTCGGAGTCAACATTTATTGCATGCTTGCAAAGTACTAGACACTATGTTAAGAGATTTACATGTTTTAACTCAGGCATCAGAATAATCCTCTAAGGCACTACAATTGTTGATCCTATTGTAGAAAATGGAATTGAGGCTCAGAGAGGTTATCTTAATCTACAAAGCTAACGGTGATAGAACTAGGAATGGGTACATGCATTTTGCTTCCAGATTGCATGTATTTAACCCAGAGCTTCCCTGGTGGCTCAGAGGTTAAAGCATCTGCCTCCAATGTGGGAGACCCAGGTTTGATCCCTGGGTCGGGAAGATCCCCTGGAGAAGGAAATGGCAATCCACTCCAGTATTCTTGCCTGGAGAATCCCATGGATGGAGAAGCCTAGTAGGTTACAGTTCACGGGATCGCAAAGAGTTGGACACGACTGAGCGACTTCACCTTCACCTTCAACCCAGGGCTACAGCTGCCTCTTCTGTGTTTTCCTAGTAAACCCCTCTTCATCCTTCAATACTCCACTGAGGCACCACCTCTTCCCTGAAGTCTTCTCTGGCCTCTCTGGGTATATTTAAACATACCCTCTCATGCCCCACTGAGACCTCTCGGTGGGATCTCAACAAAACAGAAGGCAATTATTAGTCCCTCACCCCACCCACACACCCACGAGGATTTCATCTGTGCATCTCTTGAACCTACACTGGCCCATCCTAGATGTTCAATAGAGTTTTGTTGAATGGAACTTCACACTCTTAATATATGAATCATTTCCTTTCTTAGTCTTAGCTTTGTGAATCAGCTCTGCCTCCCAGTTATCCTCAGCATCCCTCTTCTAGAATATGCTTTCAGCTGTAGAGAACACAAGAGCAAACTTTCCAGCAATGGGAGGACTCTTGAAGTTAAATTAAGAACATGTAAGTAGATCACAGAATTACTGAGGCCAGCATCACTCAGCTTCACAAAATGTGCTTCTTCAACCAGGACATCCATATCATGTTATAGGCACGGCTCCAGTCTCCCAAAGAAGCGCTCCTTCACTGAGTTTACAAATTTCTGTTCCCCTTACCTACAGCTACAAATCAAACCATCTTAAACCTTATTTATCTCTTGTGCTTTTGAATCTGTGACTGAGACCAGGCTTGGCAGGGCCAACTCATCTTACTCCACATGAAGCCTGGGGCATCTGGTAAGACTGGCTGTGGGGAGCTCTTCAGGTCAATCTCCCTCCTCCTGCAGTCTCAGGACCGCCCCATGTGGCCTCTGCCTGTGCTCTTTCTAGCCTGGTGGCCTCACAGTGGTTAGACATCATCCATGGCAATTGGCTTCCCAGGGTGAGTGCTTGAAGATGCCCAGGCTGAAGCTCCAAGGCTTCTAATTACTTGGTCTCAGAGTTGCAGAACATCATCGCCATAGCATTCTATTGATCAAGAGAAACACTAAGCTCAACCTCGATTCAAGGGAACAGAAATTAGACTCTGTCTCAAAACTAAGAGTAGCAAAGAATTTGAAGCCAATTTTTAAAATGTATCTTTAACTTCATTCTTGGCTGCGCTGTGTCTTTGTTGCTGTGCCCGGGCTTTCTCTAGTTGTGGAGAGTGGGGGCTGCTCTCTAGTTTTGGGGCTCGGGCTTCTCATTGCAGTGACTTCTCTTGTGCCTTAGGGCATGCGGGCTCCAGTAGTTGCTGCGCTGGGCTCAGCAGTTGCAGCGGACAGGCTCCAGAGTTCAGGCTCAGTAGTTGGGGCACACGATTAGCTGCCCCTCAGCATATGGGATCTTCCTGGACCAGGGATCAAACCATTATCCCCTGCATTGCAAGGCAGATTCTTAACCACTGGACTATCAGGGAAGCCCTGAAGCCATTTTTTTTTATACCCCAGTACCTAAAGCCATGATCCCCTGGAGAAGGAAATGGCAACCCACTCCAGTATTCTTGCCTGGGAAATCCCATGGACAGAGAAGCCTGGCGGACCACAGTCCATGGTATTGCAAAAGAGTCAGACATGACTGAGAGAACTAAACAACAACAAATAACAACCCAAAGCCAAAGAACAAGTACAAGAGACACTGGGGTACAGAATGTGGTAATTCAGATGCTCAGGACAATAGAAACCCAAATGACGGCAGAAGACCTGCCTGAACACAGAAGAAGGGACATGGCAAGAATCCCAGGAAAGAGCGTAAGGGCACTCCTCTGAGCTTCGTATTTGTCTGTGAGACTTTTTGATAACAAGAAAAACAACGAGAACCAACTAATTATTTGCTATATATTTTCTCTTTTAAGACAGTGACATCTACTAACTCATTTAATCCTCTTAATTGAAAACTGGAGCTCTATGAGGTCAAATAACATAAGCCACACAGTTAGCTGAGCATCCCTCGTGTCTCAGATGGTAGAGTCTGCCCGCAATGAGGTTCGATCCCTGAGCCAGGAGGATCCCCTGGAGAAGGAAATGGCCACCCACTCCAGTATTCTGGCTTGGAAAATCCAGTGGATGGAGAAGTCTGGCGGGCTACAGTCCATGTAGTCGCAGAGTCGGACACATTCTCAGATGGTAGAGTCTGCCCGCAATGAGGTTCGATCCCTGAGCCAGGAGGATCCCCTGGAGAAGGAAATGGCCACCCACTCCAGTATTCTGGCTTGGAAAATCCAGTGGATGGAGAAGTCTGGCGGGCTACAGTCCATGTAGTCGCAGAGTTGGACACAACTGAGCAACTAACACACACCCACACACCCACACACAGCTAACAAGCAGTAGAGCCTGAATTTCAGCTTTGATCCTCCACTCCTGGAGCTGATGTGTTTAAGGCCATTCCATACATACTTCTAAGATCAAGCATATTTTCTCCACACACAGGCAGATGTGTGGAGAGAGCGTCTTCTCAAGCTCTTGATCAGGTTGTAATCTATATCTTAGACAGAGATTTTTTATCCCATTTATCTAGAATAAGACCTAAGCATATGTATTTCCCAGATGATTCTAATGGGTGGCCAAGATGGAAGATAACTGTTCTGAGCCATGTTCTCTGAGACCCCACATTCCAAAAGTTAGCTCTGGTTTTGATTTGATTTGACCATGACACCCAGGATCCTAACTCATGTTAGGCTTACCAAGTGGCTGAGGTCAGTGCTGGACGTGCATGTGAATGGGTGAATCATTCTCCCTGTGCTGCCGGGCAGCAGTTCATTTCTTGCTCAGCACCTTCTGCAGAGCCTGGAGACCCCATGAGAACAGGAACTGTGTCTGACTTGCTCTGCACTCCATCCCCAAGCATCTGACACACTTCCCGGCATGTTGCAGACACCTAGTAAAGAGGTGTTGAATTAACAAGTAGATGACTCACTAGCACTTGTCTACAAGGGTCAACGTAGTGGAAAAAAGCAAGGACTTCGGAGTCAGGAAGACCCAGGTCATAATCTCAGTTTTACATTTCAAGAGAGTTTCAGGGATGCTTTAAAGCTTGTTAGACAAAAATAACACATCATCAGGATTACCTTGCAAAGTCTTTCTAATGGTGCCTCAAGTAAGGCTGGCACAGCCAGTCTTTCTTCCAGAAACAGACCTCTATTTCTCCAGTCGAGCAACAGACCAACTTAGCTTGCATTTTGTAGACAAGTCATAAGAAAATAGCTACCTTTAAATCCTGGAATCATCCTCAGTTTGGCCAGTTGCTTTTTCATCTCTGAGCAGTACCTGGGGATGAGACCTCCAAGCCCAACAGCTCACAGCTCCTGAGTGTGGACTGGAAAGATTAGTTAACCCCCATCACTCAAATTTGCATATAAATGTCATTTTTATTACATATATTGCATTAATATGCATTTTAATATAATGTGTGTTTATCATTTTAAATTTTATTTTATTTTGTTTTATTTGCATTCATGTACATTGAATGCTCAGATAAATTCCCAGTTTGCTTCTTTATCAAGCAACATGACCGGCTTGGTCTGCAAACAAACAAGAAAGGGAGAAAGGGAGCCGTGGGAACCATAAGAAGAAGAAAAGAAATCAACACAGGACAAGAGAGCAGAGACATGGTCTGAACAGCACACACTCTGTTTTCTGATTTCCTCCAACAAAACTCCTTTGAGAATTCTATCTTGACTTCTTCATTTAATTAACAAATGTTCTTGCAGTGTTAACATATACCAGGCGCTATTCTAAGCACTTTATAAATATTATCTCAATCTTCACAGTAGCCCCATGAGCATCTTGTTACTCTCATTTTACAGAGGAGGGGTCTGAAGCATGGAAAGGTAGAATCATTGGTCCAAGGTCACTAGCTACTGAGAGACAAAGCTGAGGCTCCACCCTTACAGTTTGGCTGTGCTCTTTACTGCTACTCACGCCCCTTTACTCCACCGGCATGGCCTTGGATCCTTGCCATTTATGCTTCCCAGGTGGCACAGTGATAAAGAATGTGCCTGCCGATGCAGGAGACATGGGTTCGATCCCTGGGTCAGGAAAATGCCCTGGAGAAGGAAATGGCAACCCACTCCAGTATGCTTGCCTGGGAAATTCCATGCACAGAGACTACAGTCCATGGGGTCGTGAAGTGTTGGAACGACTGAGCACAGATACGGCTTACGGTCTACCCCACGCTCCACTCAGCCTCCTCACCCGCAGTCCATTCTTCCCGTTGTCGTATAAATCTGCTTAAAAGCCAGTCTGAAGCTTCAGCCTCTACTTCATACCTGTAGCAGGATTTGCCTAACAAAATTTCTCAGAACAGGATATGGGACAAACATATTTGGGGAAATGCTATATACGCATCTTCTTCTTGGGGAGGGGGGCTTCGTATAAGGGCAGGGCAGTGGGCGAGACAAACTGCAGGGTATAAGACAGGCTCAAGGATGTATTGTACAACATAGGGAATAGAGCCAATAATTTAGTAATAGATGTAAAGGAAATGTAGTGTTTAGAATTTTTATAAAAATAAAATTTATTTTTATAAAGGTGCTGCAGAGCCTCAGAGCAAAAAACTCACCTTAGCTTCACCTAACATTTCCTGAATTTATTGGAGAGCAGACCTTGCTCACGTCTCCCAGTGTGACTGTCTTATAGAACCTGAGGCATGTTGGCCTACAGCATAAAGAATAAACTCCATATTTTGTCAAAAAAGGTCTCCTTTAAGACCTGGCTTGGTTCACCTTTTCATCTCATCTCTCATCTCTCTCGCCCTTCCCTAACTTACTGGCTTTCCCTTCTTTGAACCTGTCATCCCATTTCATATATATATATATATATGTATGTATGTATAATTAAAGTATAGTTGATTTATAATATTGTTACTTTCAGGTGTACAGCATCGTGATTCCGGATTTTTTCGCAGATTATGTTCCCTTATAGCTTATTGTAAGATATTAGTATAATTCCCTGTGCTATATAGTAAATCTGTGTTGCTTATATATTTTATATATAGCAGTTTGTATCTGTTAAATTCCTTACTCCTCATTTGTCCCTCCCACCCCCTCATCCATCTCCACTTTGGTAACCATGATTTTGCTTTCTGTCTGAAGTCTGTTTCTCTTTTGTATATAGGTTCATTTGTGTTACTTTTTATATTTCATATCAAGTGATATCATCTAGTATTTGTCTTTCTCTGATTTCCTTCACTCAGTGTGATAATCTCTAGGTCCATCCATGTTATTGCAAATAGCGTTTTTCTTTCTTTTTTATGACTAATATTACATTGTGTGTGTCTATGTATATGTGTTAGTCACTTAGTCTTGTCTGACTCTTTGCTACCCCATGCTACCCCAAGCTATGCCTAGCTTGCTAGGCATCTCTGTCCATGCAATTCTCCAGGCAAGAATACTGGAGTGGGTTGCCATTCCCTTCTCCAGAGGATCTTCCCAATCCAGCAACCAAACCCGGGTCTCCAGCACTGCAGGCAGATTCTTTACCATCTGAGCCCCCAAAGAAGCCCATATATATACCACATACCCACATCTTCTTAAGCCATTCATCTGTTGATGGGCATTTGGATTGCTTCCATGTCTTGGCTATTGTAAACAGTCCTGCTATGAACACTGGGGTGCATGTATCTTTTTGAATTAGAGTTTTTGTTTTTTTCCAGATATATGCTCAGGAACCTCCATACTATTTTCCATGCCATCTCTTTCTTTCCTCTGTGCTTTACTTCTGTCATTTCCTCTGCCAAAAATGCCTCCCTCTTTTCTCCCCTGGTAAACTCCTAATCATTTTTAAAATAATTTCTAACATGTCCCTGTCTCTGCAGCCTTTCCCATGTGGTCCACTCTTTCTCACTGCACAGTATGTTTAATACCAACCCCCTCTGGACCCTCAGCGGAGAAGGCAATGGCACCCCACTCCAGTACTCTTGCCTGGAAAATCCCATGGATGGAGGAGCCTGGTGGGCTGCAGTCCATGGGGTTGCTAAGAGTCGGACACGACTGAGGGACTTCACTTTCACTTTTCACTTTCATGCATTGGAGAAGGAAATGGCAACCCACTCCAGTGTTCTTGCCTGGAGAGTCCTAGGGACCGAGGAGCCTGGTGGACTGCTGTCTATGGGGTCGCACAGAGTCAGACATGCCTGAAGCAACTTAGCAGCTTAGCAGCAGCTGGACCCTCAGAGATCTTTATTCATTCTTTTAAAGCTATCATGTGTTCTGTTTGCTCTTCCTTTTTCCATTATATCACCTTTCTTTTAACACTATAATTATTGAGCAAGAATTGTGTGCTAAGCTTTGTGTTCACTATCTTATGTGAGTTTTTAAATTTATGCTCCATTAAAACTTTGAGTTAGATATTATTGTTTTTGTTCTTGTTACTCCTATTATTATTTGCTTTTTAATGAAAAGGAATCTGAGGCTCAGAAAAGTCATAAACCTAAGGTCCCTTAGCTCATCCATCACTGGATTTGAACTCAGATCTCCTTGGGAACCCATTACATTCATTTTAATTCCACATATATGTCTTCTTCCCTGTTATCTGTTGGTTTCAAGAGCCCAGGCTCTTCTTACTCATTTCTCTACCCTCAGCTTCTAGCCCAGGACCTGCCAAGAAGAATGTAATAACTGCTTGGTTTATAAACCAACTGTGGGTGGGAAATGATCCAAGTGGTGATTCTCCAGCCTTTACACTTCTTTCCCCCTGACCTCTGCTCCATCAGGTGAGACCCTTCTCTCTGGCTTTTACCCTCTGACCACAGAGAGAAGTAATCTGCAGAATCTTGGCTCCACAGCCCTCAGTAGACAAGGGATGAGCTCTGGGTCTTAGATATTTTGCCAAGACTGTTTAAGTTAATATATATCAACTACCTCCAATGTGGCATATTCATCATTACCACCCTGGTGTAGGTGCTGTTATGAAACCCACCTTACAGATGAGGAAACTGAAGCACAAAGATGACAAAACCTGCCTGAGGGCCCACAGCTACTGAGCATTCCATGGCAAAATCTGGCCCCAGAACCCACACTCTATCAGTGAACCATACAGCCTCCCAGCAGCCCCTGCAAAGAGAACATAACAACTTCTAGACAGAAAAGGAAGATTCTGTTCTGTTTAGGAATTGCAGTGGTCAGTTGACTGATCTCAATGGATCTATTGCTGGCTCAGCAGCATTTCCAAGGAAACCACTGAGGTGGGTGCCCCACTCAGCGGGAGATTATACTAAACAGCCAGGCAATGTCTCTCTGTGTCACTGTTGCTTTCTGTCTCTGATTCTTTCCGTCATTCTCTCTCTGCTGACCCCTTCCAGCCTTTCTATTCTTTCTCCTTCTTTTCATCTCTTTCTCTCTCTCTGACTCCTTTTCCAGTTCCATAGCTCAACGCACACCCTTAATAACTTGGGAGATTCACTTAAAAAAAAAATAGAACTCAAGTTTTACAAGCAAATTCATTTTGGTAGAGGTGGGTGGGAAGAGATCTACCCGTGTTTATGGAGGGATTATACTGGAGCAGCAGAAGCAGAAGCCATGTCAGGGGAAATGCAACCTCCAAAGCCAGAATGAGCCTGTAGCCAATTGGATACTTGTGTCATTTATTACTATATTGTCTCAATCACATCTTTTAAATTGCCTGAATCTTAATCCAAGAAATCTCTTCTCAACGCTCAGGTGGTAAATTATTTATCTTTCTTTCTCTTTCAGTAACATTGCCTCCCTGAGGGAATACAGCAACTACCAGCAACTTGCCCCAGAGAGAGCACTGTAAGGAGCCAGGGTGTCAAGTCATGGAGATTAGTTCCAGAGAGCCTGTGGGTTCAGATCACAGTTCTGCTGGGTTCTGGGATAAGTTACTTGATTTTCTCACCTCTAAAATGGGGATGATAATAATATCCACCTCGTAAAACTACAAGGTTGTATGCATTATGTATGTACAGCATTTTATAAGAGTTCTTGGCACATAGTAAATGCTTTATAAATGTTTGCTTTTGCTGTTATTGTGATTCTTGTTGGTAGAAGGAGTAATCATTAGTGAGATGGGCTGGTTGAAAGGGAAGAAATTCTCTAAAAACTTTCCATTTATTTATCAAAGAAAAATTTTTTCTATGGGCCATTTTTACGGTCTTTATTGAGCTTGTTATATTATCACTTCTATGCTTTGATTTTTTTGGCCCTGAGGCATGGGGGATCTTAGCTCCCAGATGAGGGATCAAACCGGCACCCTCTGCATTGGAAGGTGAAGTCTTAACCACTGGACCACCAGGAAGGTCCCTCCATTTGTTTTTATTGACCCTCTTTGGTTTTACTTCATCAAACATTTCTTGATCATTGTCTGACCAAATGCTAAGGACTCAAAAAGAAGTAAGGCCCCAAATTAAGTAAATACATAAGTAGATAAATCAATAATAGGTAGATAAAGATCATCCCATCACCTAGAGGCCTAATCCTCCTTGAGAAGTTGGCATATTGGCAGTCAACTCCAATAAATATGTTACTTACTTAGACAGACGAAGGCACAATATTCAGGGATTCCTCACTGAGAGGAGAATGTCCAGTCTCGAAGCACACCACAGATGAGTGAGAGTGGAGTGGGTGATCTGGGATAGGCCTAGAATTCCAGGGCAAGACCATGACATGAGCACAGCACATGCAGGAAAATAGCACACTGTCAGTGAAGCACCAAAGCCATGAGATATTGTCAAATCACAGCAGAGAGTTTAGGAAATGAGGCAGGAAAGAGGAGGGCCAAATTATGGATGGGGTGCCAAGTATTTTTGGAATTTACCTTGGTTTGTTCCAGGAAAAGATCCCCAAAAGACTCACAGTTCTTATCACAGGTAATAAAAATTCACATAAATGGTTTCCCCATTCATCTCCCCCAAAAGAGCTCTCTTGACAAGCAATAGATCATTCTCAGTGGCTATAATTAGGAGGTTAGTACTTACCCCAAATAAGGAAATCCATTCCCAGCTTGGACCTGCTTTGGACTCAGAGGACTCTGGATGTTCTGGTTATCAATTGCCACCTAAAAAACCACTCCAAAACTTAGTGGCTTAAAACAAAAATTTATTATCACTTAGCTCATCTAAGTGATTCTCGCTTAGTGTCACTTGTGAAATTGTAGCTGAACATTGCCTGGGCTATGGTCATCTGAAGACTCCACTCCAGGGTTGGATGTCCAAGATGGCTCATTCACATGGCTGGGAGTTGATGCTGGCTGTTGGGAAGAAACTCAGTTGGGCTCCTGACCACAGCCTCTTCAGACAGTGTGACTTCTCACAACATGGTGGGTGGGCTTCAAAAGGGAACTTGCCAATGGTAAACATTTTAAACAGCCCAAGCAAAAACTGCAAAGAAGTTGCCACTACTTCCACCATATCCTCTTGATCAAAGCAGTCATAGGGCTCACCCAGATTCAAAGTGATGGAAAAATAGACTCTGCCTCTTGATGGAGAAGTGGCAAGAATCCATTGTAGAAGACCATATGGGATGAAGGATATCACTGCGACCATCTTTGGAAAATGCAATTTGTCACACTGGCACAAAGAGGACACTTCCCCAAGAATGTTTAGGAATATATTCTCATTAAGAATATGTACACCAAATGGCCTTGATGTTCCAGGCAGAGAGAGGAGCCATAAACTTACCCTAAAAGTTAGTCAACACTTCTGAGAACTCTTGCATGAAAGGAAGAGCACTGGACTACAGACATGGAGTAGAGTCTGGCTCTTCTACTTACTAGCTGAGTGGAGCTGAGATAAGCACTTCTCTCTGAACCTCGGTTTTCTTGTCTGATAAATGAGAACACTGAAAAAAAAAATCTCAAAAATTCCTATTTTAGAGATGCCTAGGATTTCAACCCCGGGATTTCTTTAGAAGGAATGATGCTAAAGCTGAAACTCCAGTACTTTGGCCACCTCATGAGAAGAGGTGACTCATTGGAAAAGACTTTGATGCTGGGAGGGATTAGGGGCAGGAGGAGAAGGGGACGACCGAGGATGAGATGGCTGGATGGCATCACGGACTCGATGGACGTGAGTCTGAGTGAACTCCAGAAGTTGGTGATGGACAGGGAGGCCTGGCATGCTGCGATTCATGGGGTCGCAGAGTCGGACACGACTGAGCAACTGAACTGAACTGAACTGAGGATTTCAATGATGCTATAAGGGGTTTGTAACACCACACTGAATCCAGTTTCATTAATTATTTTATCGATTGGCTCTTTTTATAAAGATAGTATGACCATGATATCCCCAGTTTGTCTAGAGCAGTCATGGATTATGCCTCTTGTTTCAGTTCAACTATGAATAACACCCCCTTTTACTCTCAAAAGCATCACAGTTTGGATGATAATTATATGATCACCTTGCAATAGGGTGTAGATCAATGACTTTTAGCTCTGTTGTTATATGTAAGCAATGGGCCTATTTCATTATTGAAACTTCGTTAAGTTGAGTACTGAATCTCAGTCTAGATTCTTCTGATTGTAAGCAACAAAATTCAGTTTAAACTAGCTTATGCCAAAAATAGAGTGTATTTGATAGATACTAAAGTACCTTGCAGGAGTTAAAGACAATGAAGACTTTAGGGGTCTGAAACAAGGAAGAGAAATGTCATCAGGTACTCAGACAATACTATCTTTAGGGCACTAAGATTGTGTTGTTTTTCTTTCTTGAGCAGGTTTCTCTGTTTCTTCAAGTCCATGGTGATCAGAAGATGGCTATCCATGGTTACCATTTGTTATGTTCAGTTACAGCTATGCACAGAGACTACCTTATTACCAATTTCAAATTCCTTGAAAAGAAATCTGATTTCTTTTCAAGAAGATGTGATTAGTCTAATCCTGGTCCATTTTTCTAAGAGTAGGTGAAGGGCAAAGAAGACACGGGACCAACCCAATGGTATAGAGGAAACTTTAAGAGAAAAAGGTTGTGTTAGTACAGATCCCCCAAGAAGTAGATGCCAAGACGAGATTAAATTGGATAAAATATATTATGGGATTTTTTGTGAGATGGAATGGTGAGAGAACCATCAGATGTAAACATGACCCCAAATGAAGGGGAGAGAGAAGGAAGGAAGGGAGGAAGGGGGAAAGATGTCTTAGACTAGTTCTAAGTCCAAGTTTGAAGTTACAAGGAGAGTTCAGCAAGACAACCGAGGAGCCCTCATATCAAAGATAACTCATCAGGGAAGACTCATGTCTCCCAGAAAGAGATCTACATTATTATTCCTCCTGGACTCAGTCACTGGCTATAATTAGCCTTTGGGAAGATTGGTCTTGAAGTCATAACAATGCACTTCAGAGCCCAGCAGCTTAGGCCTTGGGTGGCCATGTTCTCACAGGTGAGTATCTGAGAGCTGCCTTCCCGGGGTCACAACAATGGTCGTGAAGAACAAAGTGAAAACCCAAAAGTTCTCTAGCATAGCTGATTCCCTAAAGTGACTCAAAGGTCACCCAAAGCTTGAGTCAAAGTTTCTATTCTAGACCCAGTGAGAAGGCAGGGAAAATAATAGAAAGCAGAAGAGTGAAACTGGAAGCTGGAAATGATGGGGAACTCTAAGATCAGTCAGACTTGAACAAATATCTACTAACTATGTGCAACAGAGAGAAAATGTTCCAAGTTCTTGGAAAATGGTGAATGAGGCAGGGATTCTGTCTACAGTCTAAAGAGGACTTAACAGACCAGAGAGGCAACGACAGTATTCTATGAGAAGTGTTATTTCAGGGATAAGCATGAGATGCTGAGACGTCACAGAGGATGGGCACTTAACCTCCATGAATATCGGGCTGTCAAGGAAGGCTGATGGGGACCTTAACACTGTAGTCTACTTCCGCCCTAGTACTTCATCTGACGTTGGTAAGGCATCTTGTTCACAGTCAGGTCATCCTGCTGGTTATTGAGTGAGCTTTAGAACTCAGGACTCTTTAATTCTACCTGATTTCTATACTCTGCCTCTGATGGCAATTAATTATTGCCAGCCCTAGGAAAGCATCCATTCCTCCCAGCAGAGCCAGGGGTTGTTATTATTTGCTTTCAACCTATCAACAATACCACCAAACATACAGATGATTAAAAACCAGGCTGATGATGCTCCCTTTTAGAACTCTTTGAGGGTTTCTGAACAATCAGGAAACTTTACCCTGTATTTTCAGAATATGCTGTCAGGGAAGGTCATCTGAATCATATCCATCAAATGTTGGGGATGACTCACTGTCAAACAAATCTCACTTTTAAAAACTTGCCCTTATAAATACACAAGAAGAAATCACTTCTGTTGCTTTTGAAAGGGTTCTTCATTTCCTCTTCTTCCCCTTCTGGCCCTCACTCTGAGTACCCCACTCCCCAAACAAAAAACCCACAGGAGAGATACACACCTTGTAGATGCCTACAGCTTGACCGGCTTCAGGAACCCGGGTTCCCCCAGAGTGGCTGCCCTCCCTTCATTTTGTTCTTCTCTGGCCCGATTAGCGCGCTGACTCACTAAAGCCTGAAGGCTTTGCTTCCTCAGGGTTATGGCCTGTGGGGAAGGGAGCCGGAGCCAGCGGGTAATTAAAGATATGCATGCAGCCCCATAAGTAGCTATTGCACCAAAAAGGCCTTCAGTCAATTTAGGCCAAAGAGTGACTGTTCCCAAAGAGAAGCCTGGAGCTGCACTTTCCTTTACTGGGTCATCAGCAGAGAGAGGGGCTTCCAGGCCATTGTATTGGGTACACTTCCTTCGAGACTCTTCTTCCTAATGGTTCCCTTATCTGAACTTCTCAATGGAAGGAGGGGTTGCAGAAAGAGCCCAGCTTACTCATCCTCCAGCTTTCAGATAAACTTTATTCAATTTTACCAGAAAACTATGCATGCTAAAGGAGTCAAAACAAAGGTCAAATTATGACATCTCTTTAGAATATAACTGGGAGCAAAAACCAGCCAAATGAACATAAACAAGCAGATCCCCACTTTTTTTTGCCTCAGTTCAGTCCAGTTGCTCAGTAGTGTCCAATTCTTTGCAGCCCCATGAAGCGAAGCACGCCAGGCCTCCCTGTCCATGACCAACTCCCAGAGTTCACCCAGACTCACATCCATCGAGTCCGTGATGCCATCCAGCCATCTCAGGCTCTGTCGTCCCCTTCTCCTCCTGCCCCCAATCCCTCCCAGCATCAGTCTTTTCCAATGAGTCAACTCTTCGCATGAGGTGGCCAAAGTACTGGAGTTTCAGCTTTAGCATCATTCCTTCCAAAGAACACCCAGGACTGATCTCTTTCAGAATGGACTGGTTGGATCTCCTTGCAGTCCAAGGGACTCTCAAGAGTCTTCTCCAACACCACAGTTCAAAAGCATCAATTCTTTGGCTCTTAGCCTTCTTCATCTTTTTCCCTGATCCAGCGGACGTTGGCAATTTGATCTCTGGTTCCTCTGCCTTTTCTAAAACCAGCTTGAACATCAGGAAGTTCACAGTTCATGTATTGCTGAAGCCCGACTTGGAGAATTTTGAGCATTACTTTACTAGCATGTGAGATGAGTGCAATTGTGCAGTGGTTTGAGCATTCTTTGGCATTGCCTTTCTTTGGGATTGGAATGAAAACGGACCTTTTCCAGTCGTGTGGCCACTGCTGAGTTTTCCAAATTTGCTGGCATATTGAGTGACCTGCTGCTGCTGCTGCTGCTAAGTCGCTTCAGTCGTGTCCTACTCTGCGCGACCCCATAGACGGGGGCCCACTGTCTCTGGGATTCTCCAGGCAAGAACACTGGAGTGGGTTGCCATTTCCTTCTCCAATTGAGTGGCCTAGAGTAGTATAAACTACAAATTGGCGCTTACCAAGGGTATTGCCAATGAATGAACAACAAAGGCCTTTGCCCTCTGCCCCTATGAAGATTGAACCCCATGCTGCTATAGCTGTTGAACTTCAACAGCCCCTGAGGAAGTTTAGGGTGGAGTGAGGCACTCTGTGCTCCAGGGAATCTGGTAGGACAGGTCTTTAGATAGTTGGATGTTTTTAGGAACAGATTTTATGATCCCAATCCTTGGATTTCCTCATATCTAGCAAAGCACAAAATCCCTTCATGGTAACATCAGATCCTCATGACTAATAAAAAACCTGTTGTAAAAGGAGTGCTTCATGGTATTGAACTCCCCTTCACCAAAACCTTATATATTGACCTTCCCCCACTGCTGCTTTGGAACAGTCTCTCAGAGCTTTCTGAGATGCTGCCTCCCGGGCTGCAGTCCTCGTTTTGCCCCAAATAAAACTTAACTCGCAACTCTCAAGTTGGACACCTTTTTTAGTTGAGAGTAGAATACCCCTTTCCTCCCATACCTACCTTTTTAAAAAATATATACTATTGTATAAAATTCAGAAACAAAGAAAAGAAAAACCTGTAATTCTTCCTTCCCTAAAATTTTCACTGCTAACATTTCGGTGTGTATCTTTTCATTCTTTTGCCGAGGCCAAATATATACACATATATACACACAATACTTTTAGAAAAATGAATCTGGAGCACATTTACATGCTAATATATTTTTACATTGTTATTTGTAAGGGTTGTATGATATTTCTGAGTAATTTGACCAGCCCTTTATTGAATATATGTAGGTTATTTCCTATTTTCAGGAAAGCCCTATTGAGCTTGACCCCGAATCTCTCCTAGTAGAGTAGAAGTTTCAGTTCAGTTCAGTTGCTCAACCGTGTCCAGCTCTTTGTGACCCTATGGACTACAGCACTCCAGGCCTCCCTGTCCATCACCAACTCTCAGAGTTTACTCAAATTCATGTCCATTGAGTTGGTGATGCCATCCAACCATCTCATCCTCTGTCATCCCCTTCTCCTCCTGCCCTCAATCTTTACCAGCATCAGGGTCTTTTCCAGTGAGTCAGTTCTTCACATCAGGTAGCCAAAGTATTGGAGTTTCAGCTTCAGCATCAGTCCTTCCAATGAATATTCAGGACTGATTTCCTTTAGGATGGACTGTTTGGATCTCCTTGCAGTCCAAGGGACTCTCAAGAGTCTTCTCCAACACCACAGTTCAAAAGCATCAATTCTTCGGTGCTCACTTTCTTTATAGTCCAACTCTCATAGCCATACATGACTACTGGAAAAACCACAACTTTGGCTAGAAGTCAAAGTTTGGTTTAGCAAGATAGAAAAATGCTGGATGCATTCTTCTAAATGGGTAGTTCTCACCTAGGGGTGATTTTGCCCTCCAGAGGACAGTTAGCAAAGTCTGGATAGATTTTTGTTAAAACTAGAGAACTACTCCTAGCCTCTGGTAGTGGAGACTAGAGATGTTATTAACCATTCTAACCATGTGTAGGACAGTTCCCTATACCTAAGAAATATCCGGTCTATAACATCAGATGTACTGAGGTTAAGAGACTGCTTTAAATATTGCTCTAATTGTAGTTCTAAACTCCAGTGAGCTGTCTATTAGACGATTTCCATGCTGGTCCCTTTCTTCAGTTTCTTACTGCCCCCTTTTCACCTCAGTTCATCAAATAGTGTTGCATTGGATGCAGAAGTGACAAAGATGCAGTTCTTGCATGCACTGAATCACACCTTGTCTTGCAAAAGCTCTTTTTCCAGATTAGTGAAAACTGCTTTTCCTTGCTTACGTCACTCTTAGCAACCAAACTCTCAGTCGTTATTCAACTACTCAGCCTGCAGTCATGTGCTTTGGAACTACATGGTCCATCTGAGACCCATGCCATTCTCTATCTTGGCCTCCAGAAAAATTCCAAGGCCTTGGTTTTCCTTACTAGTCACTCTATCCCCCATGTTGGCTTAATGTACCCCATTCCCCTTTGCAATGGGGACTTTATAATTTATATGTTTTGAAGGTATCAATGGCCAGAGGCATCCTTGCCACCTTTCCTTCTTCTTCTGAGCATTCAGAGTCCATTCTCTTGTAGCATACTGGCTAACCCTTCCATGTGTCTCTTGGATTGCATCCTTTAGGCCGCTTTACAGCCACTGTCTCAGTGCTACAACTTTGCCCTTGCAGCTTTCTCAGGGGTCCTCCACTAAGGCAAAAACCACCTCTTTTTATATTTCTTCCCCTTCTGTGCTAGACTGGGTTTTGTCCACTTGGCTGAAGTTAGAAGCTATGTTTGCTGGTACTCTTCCTCATGTGGCTTTGGTCATTGTTTTTGCCAGCCCTAGGAACAGGCATGAAATTTGGAAGGCAGAAGTGAACCAGGAGGTCACCGCAGTTAGACACAATGACAAAGGAACCGCTGCAGAAGTGGCTTGTTCCAGCTCACCTTCTTGACGGCTAACCCTGTTGACCAACACATTCCCCCAGCCCCTGAGCAGACCCACAGAGCCAAGGACTATCCCAGAGACAGCAGTCGCCACAGAACTCTCCAGTATTCCCCTAGTGACCCCACTCAGGAGCAACCAGACCTGTTTCCAGGATGGCTCTGCCAGGTCCAAATTGTCAGCCTGCATGGTTCTTTAGGCGGTTTGCTTAGAGACTGCTTCTCTGACCCTCCAATTCCCTCCTTCCCCGGCTCCTCCCAGTTTGTAGGGTCTGATCGCTGCTCATAATTTCCATAGTACTCATGCTCAGTGGTCCAGTAGTGTCCACCTCATTGTGACCCTAGGGACTGTAACCCGCCAGGCGCCTCTGCCCATGGGATTTTCCAGGCAAGAATATTGGAGTGGTTTTGCCATTTCCTGCTTCCCTGGTGGCTCAGAGGTTAAAGCATCTGCTGGAATGCGGGAGACCTGGGTTCGATTCCTGGGTTGGGAAGATCCCCTGGAGAAGGAAATGGCACCCCACTCCAGTACTCTTGCCTGGAGAATCCCATGGAGGGAGCAGCCTGGTAGGCTACAGTCCATGGGGTCGCAAAGAGTCGGACACGACTGAGCGACTTCACTCACTCACTCCAATAGTACCCATAGAGGCTGTGTTTTCCTGGGTAGACCCTGTCTGATAAACCTGTACTGAACATTTTCTTCAAAGGAGTGTCTGTGCTTACTGCTCCTCAGACCTCATTCCATAATCACTCTAAGCTCCCGGTTCTGGCCTTCGGCTCTGACTGCTCTTACCAAGTCACCAGCTTCCTGTTTGCTAAAACTGATGGATATTCTGTAGTTTCCGTCTGCCTTCTACCTTTGCAGTCTCTGTCCCTAATGTTCTCTCTCTTCTTAAAGGCCTCTTATTTTTGGCCTCCATGAACTCACTTTGGCCTCCATGAGCTCAAGCTAGCAGACTTCCTTTGTCTCTGAATGCTCCTTCTCCATCTTCTGTATAGATTTTCATCTACCAGACCCTTAAATGTTGATATTCCAAGCGATCTTCAAACCTTTTCCAGTTTGGTATTATTTCATCTCTACTCACCTCCTTTCAACTCTTTTTCCTTAAATAACCCCTTTTCCTCATAAGGCTTCCTTCAATGAGCACTTGCTTGCTAACAATCCCTAAACATATGCCTCTAGCTCAGAGTTTTTTCTCAGCTTTCAGTCTTCCATATCTTACTACTGATGAAGTTCCTCTTCCTGGATAATCTTGGAAGAAGTTTAATTTTTGAGCTCTTCTGGAGAGCTGAGCTCATTCTAGATCCCAGTTGGACCTTAGCATAGTTAATTCATGCCAAGATAGATAAGGCTTTGACTGCAAGTACAATTAGATCCCCATCTCCTTGTCCTTGGGCACCACAGGAATAAATGGCCTTGGGCAAGTTCCTTAACCACCCTGGTTTTAGTTTCAGAAAATCTTTGAAATGGAGATAGTGGAGATAATAATACCTGCTTCTTAGTTTGTTGTATTAGAATAGTGCTTAGTTTACAGTATGCTACAAAATTGTTTGATATCATGACATTATTAGTATTATATTTTCGAAGTTTCCTGCTCTTCATATTCACTGGCATTGCCTTAGTTTAGGCCATTGTTATTCTCAACTATTACAGGAGTCCTTTAACTGATCTTAATTCCAGTTTTAGCCCCATAAACAGTTTTAGCCTCTGGCAACAGGGTTGCCAGAGCAAGCTTTCTAAGGTGAATCTTTTCTGTATAAAACCTTTTAATGACTCTCCATGACCTAAAGAATACAATCCCTTATTTGTCTTATATCACCTTGCATCTCTCTTCTCTTTCCTTCCCTATATATATCTTCTTCATGGTCTGGGGGTGGGGTACTCAGTGTTCTGTGAAAGTGAAAAGTGAAAGTGAAGTCGCTCAGTCATGTCTGAATCTTTGAGACCCCCATGGACTGTAGCCTACCAGGCTCCTCCATCCATGAGATTCTCCAGGCAAGAGTACTGGAGTGGGTTGCCATTACCTTCTCCAGGGGGTCTTCCTGACCCAGGGATCGAACCCAGGTCTCCCGCATTGTAGGCAGATGCTTTACCATCCGAGCCACCAGGGAAGATATGGTGCTCTGTATCCTTGTTAAAAACAGCTATTCTTACAGCACCATCCTAACATCACACCCCCGCCCCCATTTTAATAGAAAGACTCCAATTTGAAGTTTAACATTACCCTCTCTGAAAGACTTTCCTTCAAATTTCAACCCATCCCCTTGAGTCTTTAATAAATGTTTGGTGAATAAATGGCTGATTGAAAGAAAGCCCTTTGGGAATTCAGACAAAGTGTGGGGTGCCTTAGGTAATGCTATCCAATGCTCACACTGATGACGAAGTCTTGGCAGGAAAAGACCCCTTCGTAATAATGCTCTTGTAATTTGTCTCAATACCACCCAAGATCAGGAAGATCTCTTCCTGTTTCCTATCTGCTTTAGCCAGCTGTAACACTTCCCAGTTGTCAATACTTGTCTCTTAGTGTTTATGAAAAATTCTCTGGAAATGCCCTCACATAGTCATGAAGATAATTGACCTTCTACAGCCAAACCCACATGGCTATTTAGTTTTTGCTTATTTTCTACTGGTAATAGCAATGACAACTGAAGTTGGGGCACTTTCAAAAGTTAAAAACCAGTTGCGGATTGAACTTCCAGAGATCGGTTCAAAACTGTCTTCCCTTTTCCTACAGTCAGGCCTCAGTTCAGTTCAGTTAAGTCGCTCAGTTGTGTCCAACTCTTTGTGACCCCATGAAACACAGCATACCAGGCCTCCCTATCCATCACCAACTCCTAGAGTTCACCCAAACTCATGTCCATTGAGTCAGTGATGCCATTCAACCATCTCATCCTCTGTCATCCCCTTCTCCTCCTGCCTTCAAACTTTCCCACCATCAGGGTCTTTTCAAATGAGTCAGCTCTTCACATCAGGTGGCCAAAGTATTGGCGTTTCAGCTTCAACATCAGTCCTTCCAATGAACACCCAGGACTGATCTCCTTTAAGACAGACTGACTGGATCTCCTTGCAGACCAAGGGACTCTCGAGTTTTCTCCAACACCACAGTTCAAAAGCATCAATTCTTCAGTGCTCATCTTTCTTTACAGTCCAACTCTCACATCCATACATGACCACAGGAAAAACCATAGCCTTGACTAGATGGACCTTTGTTGGCAAAGTAATGCTCTGCTTTTTAATATGCTGTCTAGGTTGGTCATAACTTTCCTTCCAAGGAGTAAGTGTCTTTTAATTTCATGGCTGCAATCACCATCTGCAGTGATTTTGGAGCCCCCCAAAATAAAGTCAGCCACTTTTCCATTGTTTCCCCATCTATTTACCATGAAGTGATGGGACCAGATGCCATGATCTTTGTTTTCTGAATGTTGAGCTTAAAGCCAACATTTTCACTCTCCGCTTTCACTTTCATCATGAGGCTCATTAGTTCTTCACTTTCTGTCACAAGGGTGGTGTCATCTGCATATCTGAGGTTATTGATATTTCTCCAGGCAATCTTGATTCCAGCTTGTGCTTCCTCCAGCCCAGCGTTTCTCATGACGTACTCTGCATAGAAGTTAAATAAGCAGGGTGACAATATACAGCCTTGACGTACTCCTTTTCCTATTTGAAGCCAGTCTGTTGTTCCATGTCCAGTTCTAACTGTTGTTTCCTGACTTGCGTACAGATTTCTCAAGAAGCAGGACAGGTGGTCTGGTATTCCCATCTCTTGAAGAATTTTCCACATTTTGTTGTGACCCACACAGTCAAAGGCTTTGGCATAGTCAATAAAGCAGTAGAGATGTTTTTCTGGAACTCTCTTGCTTTTTCCATGATCCAGCGGATGTTGGCAATTTGATCTCTGCTTCCTCCACCTTTTCTTAAACCAGCTGGAAGTTCACAGTTCACATATTGCTTAAGCCTGGCTTGGAGAATTTTAAGCATTACTTTACTAGCATGTGAGATGAGTGCAATTGTGCAGTAGTTTGAGCATTCTTTGGCAGTGCCTTTCTTTGGGATTGGAATGAAAACTGATCTTTTCCAATCCTGTGGCCGCTGCTGAGGAGAATGGTTACTAATTCTTAAATGCTCCTTGGAACTTACCAGAAATGCCATCTGGACTGGTCTGTTCTTTGAGGAGTATTTAAATAAATAATTCAGTCTCTTTGCTATGGAAACTATATTCAGCTTTGCTATTTCTTCTTGACCTGGTCTTAGTAGTTTGTACCTCTCCCCTATTGGCTCTAATGGCTAAGCACTTGCCCCATTCAGAGTTGATCCAATTATGACTGCTTGCCCTCTCTCAGCCCCATGAAGACCACATCCAGGCAAAGTAAGCAAGCCTTCTTCCTAGTCATCACAGCAGTGAGAGTGAAGAGTCTTGCAGTATGCAGGGAAGAGTCTAAAAGCATAATTTTCAAACCTCATGGTGCCTCTCAGTTGAGATGATATTCTACCACTAGAATGTTCTTGCTGATAATACAAACATGTTTCTTGGAGGTAGTCCAGAATGATACCTTTGCAGAAAGGAATGAAGCTTGAGGACACTTTTCAAGGATAAAGTGCAGAGAAAGAGCCTGGCAAGGAGAAATTTGGAGAGTGAAAGGTAGACATGAAATGGGAATAGAATCCGAAGTGGTTGGGTTGGGAATCAGAAACTAGAAGACCATTTCAACACAGAATGACTTTGGGGCCCAGATGATTAAAAAAAAAAAAAAAAGGAAATGTCCATAAACTCCACTGGGGCTACTGTTGGGAAAGAGTACTGGCCTTGGATGAAGTAGTCCCAAGAATGAATGCCAGTTATGCCCCTTACTAGCTCCGTTTTCTCGTGGGTAAAAAGTGGATGATGAAAATATTTTCTTCGCTCAATGTCCTGTTACATGACTCAAGTGGAATTATAAGCGTGAAAGTTCTAGGTAAACTCTAAGTCACTTCAAAGAAGATATTATTATCATAAAAAGTATCACTGTAGAAGAAGGACAAAAAGAAGAAAATGAACAATCAAGCTATTTCTCAAAGGAAAACAGAGCAATTAATAGCTGGGAAGGATTGGGGGCAGGAGGAGAAGGGGACAACAGAGGATGAGATGGCTGGATGGCATCACGGACTCGATGGACGTGAGTCTGAGTGAACTCCGGGAGTTGGTGATGGACAGGGAGGCCTGGCGTGCTGCGATTCATGGGGTCGCAAAGAGTCGGACACAACTGAGCGACTGAACTGAACTGAACTGATGCTATTTAAGATTTATCTGCATTGTTACATGCAATATTCTATTTCTAAGCAATGTTTCATGAATGAATAAACAGTGTCTTCATCCATTGTTCAGTAGAAGTACATTTGAATTGTTTTCTGTTTTTTTCATGGTTAAAAACAGAGTTGCTCTATCCGTCCTTCACAATGTTTTCCTATGCATATAGAGACGCATATTAATTTTATAATCTCAATCCATATTGCTCTGTATCTTGCTATTTCTTTCTTTAACAAAGTATTGTGAATAATCTTTTAATTTCAAGTTAATAAATACTAACCTGCCTTTTAATTGATAATGGCTGCATAATGCTCTGGAGTATTGAAGTTGCGTGATTTCTTATAACAATACCGTAACTTGGAGCTTTCGCGTGCATGCTCAGTCTCTTTAGTCGGGTCTGACTCTTTGCAACCCTATGGACTGTAGGCCCCTAGGCTCCTCTGTCCATGGAATTCTCCAGGCAAGACTACTGGAGTGGGTTGCCATGCCCTTGTCCAGGAGACTTTCCTGATCCAAGAATTGAACCCACATCTCCTGAGTCTCCTGCATTGCAGGTGGATTCTTTCCCACTGAGCCACTTGAGAAGTCCCTTGAGCATTTAGGTTATTTTAATATTTTCACTATCATAAGCCATAATAGAAGGAATATTTCTATTTACTTTTGTACTTCCTTAAGATACCTTCCTAGAAGAGGAATTTCTGGGCCAAAAATCATAGCTACATAAATCACAGTTTTGGCATGTGCTGCTAAATTTCCTTCTGGAAAGATTGTAGCAATATATATTCACACTAAAAGTTCACACGGAGTTTATTTCTCCATATTCTTGACAATGCTTGGTATTTATGATTTTTATTTGTTTGTTTTGTTTGTCAGTTCGGTAAACAAAACTGGCTTCTCATTATTGATTTAACATCCTAGGTCTTTTCATTGAGGAATACTTCTTGTTTTTGATTTTTGTCTTTCTAATGGAGAGAGCTATAATATTAAAAGATCTAATATTCAAATATACTTTTCCTAATGTAAAACTAATAAACATTATCTCCACTGACAAGCTAAGAACTTTAAGTTACTTGTACATCCCTCTGACATTCCTATTTCTAACCCCCAAAGCAGGAGGTTTTTTTGCACCTATAGCTATTCAGTCTATAATCCATCAACCTACAACGAAGTTCTTAGAGTCCACAATGAAAGAGGATGAGCTGGGCAGTGAACAGGAGAGAGGCAATTATCTCAAAAGAGGCAACTTAAGTAAAATAAAGGAAATTTTATTATTTCATCATCTCACCTACCCAAAACATGTTAGTCAGTGTGATTCCCTGGAGAAATAAAACCAATAGCATGAATATGTGTATATATGTATGCATATATAAAGATTTATCACAGGAATTGGCTCATGTGGTTCTGGAAATCAAAAAGTCCCACAGGCTGAAAAGCCAGGGTTGTAATTCAGTCCAAATCCAATGGTCTAAGAACCTGGGGGGCTGATGGGATAAGGCCAAGTTTGAGTCTGAAAGTCAAGAATCCAAGCACTGTGTCCAAAAGCAGAAGAAAATAGTCTTCTCCACTCAAGCAAAGAAGAATCCTTCCTCCACCATTTTGTTCTATTCAAACCCTTAGTGAATTGGATGATGGCTACCCACATTGGGAGAGGTTGATCTTTACTCAATCTACTGATTCAATTGTTTATAGAAACATCCTCACAGACACATCCAGAAATAATGCCTACCAGCTCTCTGAGCACCCTTTAGCGCAGTGAAGTTGACACATAAAATGAACCATCACATTAGGACATGAAAGAAACCAAGGGTCCACAGGGACTAGAACCAGGAAATTAAGAACATTTGAGAATTCAATATGCATTTCTCACCTCCCATCTCCCTCTTTTCAGTGCATCAGCTTCATTCTAAAATTTTTCTCTATTACTCAAACTTACCATACAGAAATCTCCACTGTGACTCAAGAGAATGCTCAAGACTGAGACTGGAGTATCTTTGTCCTAATTACAAATTCCCAGGAAAGAGACTATAATTGACTTGTTTTGAGCCAGGTGACAACCCCTAGACAAATTGGCTATAGCTAGGGGCAGGAGTCACAGGGCAGACATTTGGCTACCAACATCTATGGGTTGTGGTTGTTTTCTAAAGATAAACTCCTCAGTGGAAATCCATCTCAGAGCAGAACATCTAGGAAAACAGAAGACCACTGAAGTGAGAATGAGCTGTAGAGATCAGCAAGTACATTGATTCTTAACTGAGCTTTTTCAAAATACACCTGCCTGGGCTCTACCCACACCTACTAAATCAAAATCTATGGAGTAAAGAGAAAGGTGGATAATTCCAGTTGGATAAATTGAGGCCTGTGGAAGAGAAATTATTTTCCTTGAGTCACTTAATGATTAAGGATACAAGTGGGATTAGAACCCAGGACTCTTTCCAAGAAAGGCCCACCTATATCAACTATGCCAAACCCATACATGCAAGAGCCAGGGCCTGGATGAAATAGAGGACTTGGAAGTCCACATGTATTCTTGCAAAATGGAAATGAAGCTGGAAAGATGCAAATGATCTAAGAATGCAAAATTGCTCTAGGAAGAAGAATTTTCCTAGATTTTACTATCAAAATGCTCTAAGCTATCGTGGCTTTCCTAGGTCTGCACAGTCTATTCTCTGGGCTCTAACCAATCAGTTATGGCTAAAGGAGTAATAGGATGTGGAGCATTTGACTCCTTTAATATAAGCACAAGCCTTGTCACTGGGGCTAAAGGCAGTGGGTTTTGAAGTGAACATAGAAGTTTGTGTCTTCCACTCTCCAATATCTCTCTAACTCCTACCTATCAAGCAATTTTTAACTTTTGACAACTGGACCTTGAGTGCATAGAACTGGATTAATCATAATCAATGGTTCTTGACTCACTCTCACCACTGGTCTAAGCATGGCCTTCTTTTACTTCTTACTTTGTTTTTAATAAATAAGCCTTTCTGAGCCAACCACCCAACACAGACACCTGGAACTTGTCAACAACTTATATAAATCTGTGTATTCCTTTTCCCATCATTTCCCCACCTTCCCACCTCCTTCGACCAAACGTAGTTGCCAACCTGAATTTCATGTTCATCATTCCTTTGCTTTCATTTTAATGTGGTTTTATCATATATATGTGTGTATATATATATATATGCCTAATAGGCATTTTTTAAATTTTAGTTATATTTAACTTTATAAAATGACATTATAAAATTTAAAATTTCTAGATTTAATATTTTTACCTAAAATTATATTGCTAAAGGGAAAAGGGGCAACTTTACAGCAGAGAAGCCTGACAAGACACCCTCTTAATCAAGGGATCAAAATGAACTTGATCAGCAATGCAACAAATCAAAATCACGTGCTTGATAGGATGCAATGAAAAGAATACAGCATTGCTTCTGGGATATTCTTGCCAAAGATACACAACATGGATCTAATCATGAAAAAACATCAGACAAACTCACACTGAGGGTCATTTTATGAAACAACTCTACTGTAATCTTCAAAAGTATAAAGGTCATGAAAGTCAAAGGAAAATTGAAGAACTGTTCCAGATGAAGGAAACTAAAAGGACATGAGGCCTAAATGTAACATGTGATTCTGAACTCAACTCTTTTGCGCTAAAAGCCATTTTGGAACAATTGATAAGATGTAAATGAGGTTTGAGGACCACACGGTGGTCAAATATTAATGCAGTTTCTTGATTTTGATGGTTGCACTGCAGTTAGGTAAGAGAATGCCCTCGTATGCAAAAAACATATCCTCAAATATTCAAAGATGATAGAACAGCAGATTGGCGGGTTATTTTCAAATGAGTCAGAAAAAAAAAAGCATTTGGACTATACTTGCAACTTTTCTGCAAGTTTGAGTTGGCTTCAAAATGAACAAAGAAAAAACTAAACACAAAAAGTATATTACTAAGATCCACCCAAATTTTTGCATATCTTTATATTTCTTAATAATATTTCAGTTGAGTTCATTTACTGTCTCCCATTAGTGGGAGGAGGAAACAAGTCTGAGAGTTTAGGTGATCATCGTCAAGTCATGCGAAGAGTAGCCACCAGAGCAAAACATCAGCCCAAGCCTTTTTGGAAAAGGTTTAATGGCATGATTATTATCACAAAAAACACTTTGATAGTAAACTGCACTCAACTCCTGATTGAGAAAGGAGAGACAAGGGAAGAAGATCATCATGAAAGTCAAAGAAACAATAATCATTAATAATCTAAATCAGGTTTAAACAGTTCCACAGTTAAACTCCTATTACCTGAAATGAGAAGGGCTTTCCTGATGTTCAAGCTGGTTTTAGAAAAGGCAGAGGAACCAGAGATCAAATGGCCAACATCCGCTGGATCATGGAAAAAGCAAGAGAGTTCCAGAAAAACATCTATTTCTGCTCTATTGACTATGCCAAAGCCTTTGACTGTGTGGATCACAATCAACTGTGGAAAATTCTGAGAGAGATGGAATACCAGACCATCTGACCTGCCTCTTGAGAAATCTGTATGCAGGTCAGGAAGCAACAGTTAGAACTGGACATGGAACAACAGACTGGTCCCACGTAGGAAAAGGAGTACGTCAAGGCTGTATATTGTCATCCTGCTTATTTAACTTCTATGCAGAGTACCTCATGAGAAACACTAGACTGGAAGAAACACAAGCTAGAATCAAGATTGCCGGGAGAAATATCAATAACCTCAGATATGCAGATGACATCACCCTTATGGCAGAAAGTGAAGAGAACCTAAAAAGCCTCTTGATGAAAGTGAAAGAGGAGAGTGAAAAAGTTGGCTTAAAGCTCAACATTCAGAAAACGAAGATCATGGCATCCGGTCCTATTACTTCATGGGAAATAGATGGGGAAACAGTGGAAACAGTGGCTGACTTTATTTTTCTGGGCTCCAAAATCACTGCAGATGGTGATTGCAGCCATGAAATTAAAAGATTGAAAGAGGAGAGTGAAAAAGTTGGCTTAAAGCTCAACATTCAGAAAACGAAGATCATGGCATCCGGTCCTATTACTTCATGGGAAATAGATGGGGAAACAGTGGAAACAATGTCAGATTTTATTTTTTTGGGCTCCAAAATCACTGCGGATGGTGATTGCAGCCTTGAAATTAAAAGATGCTTACTCCTTGGAAGAAAAGTTATGTCCAACCTAGATAGCATATTCAAAAGCAGAGACATTACTTTGCCAACTAAGGTCTGTCTAGTCAAGGCTATGGTTTTTCCTGTGGTCATGTATGGATGTGAGAGTTGGACTGTGAAGAAGGCTGAGCGCCGAAGAATTGATGCTTTTGAAGTGTGGTGTTGGAGAAGACTCTTGAGAGTCCCTTGGACTGCAAGGAGATCCAACCAGTCCATTCTGAAGGAGATCAACCCTGGGATTTCTTTGGAAGGAACGATGCTAAAGCTGAAACTCCAGTACTTTGGCCATCTCATGCGAAGAGTTGACTCATTGGAAAAGACTTTGACGCTGGGAGGGCTTGGTGGCAGGAGGAGAAGGGGACGACCGAGGATGAGATGGCTGGATGGCATCACTGACTCGATGGACGTGAGTCTGAGTGAACTCTGGGAGTTGGTGATGGACAGGGAGGCCTGGCGTTCTGCAGTTCATGGGGTCACAAAGAGTTGGACACGACTGAGCAACTGAATTGAACTGAGGGGATCAAGGAGGAAGCAGAGTAGGTGGGGTTCTAGACATTGCTCCTATTCAACAAGAGAAGAAACTCCTTATTTTCTGAACCCCTTTGGGTAGGAGAACTCATTTCAGGTCCCTGTAGCCCCCTAGCCATAGTTCACACACTCGAGACTACCAAGCCTTGACTGCACATGCATTGACAAATAGACCCAGCCATTTGTCCAGGTCTAGAAAAGAGATACGGAGAAGGCAATGGCAACCCACTCCAGTACTCTTGCCTGGAAAATCCCATGGACGGAGGCCTGGTGGGCTGCAGTCCATGGGGGCACAAAGAGTCGGACACAACTGAGTGACCTTTCACTTTTCACTTTCATGCATTGGAGAAGGAAATGGCAACCCACTCCAGTGTTCTTGCCTAAAGAATCCCAGGGGCGGCAGAGCCTGGTGGGCTGCTGTCTATGGGGTTACACAGAGTTGGACATGACTGAAGTAACTTAGCAGCAGCAGCAGCAGAAAAGAAGTAAGGTTTTTACTGAAATAGGAACACAGATCAGTCAAGATTGCCCAGGGCCAAAAGAAGGGAATGTGTAGAACTAGGGCAAAATAAAGAATGGGTACACACCCTAAAACCCTTAGGAATTCATGCAGAAATTAAGGACAGTTCAGGACTTCCCTGGTGGCTCAGACGGTGAAGCATCTGTTTGCAATGTGAGAGACCTGGGTTTGATCCCTGGGTTGGGAAGATTCCCTGGAGAAGAAAATGGCAACCCACTCTAGTCCTCTTGCCTTGAAAATCCCATGGACGAAGGAACTTGGTGCAGGATACTATCCATGGGGTCGCAAAGAGTCGGGCACGACTGAGCAACTTCACTTTCACTTTCAGGACAAAATAAAAGGGTGTTGTGTATTCTTAGTGGTAAGGAAGCCAAGCTACAGGAAGCCCCAGATGTTCACAGATATCGACAAAAATCCAGACTCTGACCAACCTCAGTGGGTCATTTTTTTGTTTTTGTTTTTAATTTCTGATCATTTGTTTCTCATTTCAATGTGAAGTGAAGTCGCTCAGTCATTTCCGACTCTGCGACCCCATGGACTGTAGCCTACCAGGCTCCTCTGTCCATGGGATTCTCCAGGCAAGAATACTGGAGTGGGTTATTGCTTGAACTTTTAACAATCTTCCAACTGAGATATTCTCTAAGTGCTTCTATACAACACAGAATGGGACCAAAACTATCCAACTCTTCCAAAGGCTGAAGAACAGTCTTTCTCCTCCCGTTCCTCACATGGTCCCTGGATGGTCTGTTTGGAATTGTAGTTTTCCCATCCAGGACACACACAATTTAGAGCACAGAGGATGCACAAAGTCGAGTAAAATTTCCCAGGTGGTCCCACAGACCACGAGTCTCTTTAAAAAAAAAACAAAAAAAAAAAACCTCATAATAATAGCAGAAAAGACCATTTACAATAGCAACAAAAGATGAAATATCTAGAAGCAAATTTAACAAGAAATATGTGAGATCTATATAATAAAAAAATTTACTCTTTTGAGGGATTCAAAAAGGCTTAAACAAATACGGGGAAAAAAGCATTTTATATTGTTGGAAAGGAAGCTGCAAAGTCAAAAAGATGTCAATTCTCAGTAGGTGATCTACAAGATTAAAACAATCCCATAAATACACCAATTGGAATTTTTTTTTAAAAATCAGGCAAGCTAGATCTAAAGTTCACTGTAAAAATTAAAATGTATAGTCAGGAAAATTCTGGAAAAATGCAAGTGACAAGGGAGCAAACCTACCAGATATTAAAACATACTATAAAGTCTTAATGATTAAAAGAGTATGTTATTGATGCATGAATGAAAAGTGATCTGTGTAACAATTAAAAGTTTAGAAATAGCCCTTAGTACTCACAAGAACTTAATAATAAAAAGTGATCATTCAAATCATTGGAGACAAGATGTGTTATTCAATAATTCTTGTTGGCACAACTGGTTAACCAAATGGGGAAAAAAATGGATGTATAAACCATACTTTATCCTGGTATTAATTTCAAAAGAATCAACTATTTAAATGTAAGAATGAGGACATGAAAGTACTAAGAGAAACTGTAGAAAAATTCTTGTACAATTTTAGAGCAGAAAAAGCTTTTCAACTATGATTTAAAAAAAAAAAACATAGAAGTCTTTTAAAAGCAATTAATAATTTTGTTTACTTTTGAAAATTTTTTGATGGCAAAAAACCCAACAAAGATAAAAAGCAAAGAAAAAAATAAGAAAAATATTTCAACTCATCTAACAAAGGGCAAACTTCTATAAACATTAATAAGAGATTTTACAAATCAATAAAAATAAACCAACAATCCAACAGGAAAAGGGCAAACTTCATAATGAATTCACAGAAAAGTAAATATAAACAAGGCTTAAATGTATGAAAGAATGTTCAACATGGTTCTTAATAAGAAAAGCACAAGTTATTTCTACACCAAAAAAATCATTCTTCACCTATTTTAGTGAATCTCCAAAAATTTGATATGGCACTCTCAGACATTCTGTATTATGTATACACTGATGTGATGATTTCACTTCCTGGAATTTCTCTCAAATATGGAAAAATATCTCCATGTGAGGTTACGAATTATAGAAATATTTCCAATAACTGAAAATTAGGGGAAAAAAATCACATATTCATGAAAAACATAATTGGCACAGTCATGAAATGGTGTCATTAAATATAAGGATTCTTTATAATATACTAAGATAGAATATTTGGTAAGAGAAAAATTAGGTATATAGTAGTATTTACAATATAATGCCATTTATTTAGAAATAGAAAAAATTTCTTTGTTGTTGTTCATTTGCTCAGTTGTGTTCAACTCTTTGCAACCCCATGGACTGCAGCATGCCAGGCTTCCCTGTCCTTCACTATCTCCCAGAGTTTGCTCAGACTTGTGTCCATTGAGTCGGTGATATCATTCAACAATCTCATCCTCTGCTGCCCGCTTCTCCCTTTGCCTTCAATGTTTCCCAGCATCAGTGTATTTTCCAATGAGTCAGCTCTTTGCATCGGGTGGCCAAAGTATTGGAGCTTCAGCTTCAGTATCAGTCCTTCCAATGAATATTCAGGGTTGATTTCCTTTAGAATTGACTTGTTTGATCTCCTTTCAGTCATTATATATTTGTTATATATGAACTAATTATTTCTAGAAAAATATACAGCAAAATAATACTGCTTGTGGTGAGATGAACTGGATGAAGACAGACGCTTCTTGAAGTATATACACTTTTATACATTCTGAATTTTGGACCATTGACTATATTGCCTACTTAAAAGTTAAGTTTATGAAACATCGATAGAATTGTCCTTTCTCTGAGAGATCCATGATGAACATCACCAAGATAAAGGCTCTGAGAAGTCCTAAATAAACTTGTTTAAGTTTCCCAGACATATTTGACTTTGAAACTCATGCTTCTTGATACTTGTTCACATCCTGTGGTGCCTGCTATGGTGGAAAACACTGTATCAGGGCCTTGAGCTGCTCAGGGTGCCCCAAGCCCTGTGTCCTGAATGGAGAGCCCTGCTCAAAGGACCTGACTCAAGAGAACTAACCCTTAAGTGTAATCTATGGAGAGGGAACCAATTACAGTTTCATCTTAGCCTCTGTAGAGTGAGAAATGGTAATCTTCTCCTGTATTCTTGCCTGGAAAATTCCATGGACAGAGGAACCTGGCAGGCTGTAGTCCCTGGGGTTGCAAAGAGTAGGACATGATGGAGCAACTGAGCATGCCTGCTTAGCCTCTGGGTAAAATGGGAGAAAAAATCTCTTTCCCTATCTACCATCATCTCTTTTCGGAATGAAGGAAAAATTTTCAGCTGTATGTTTTTAAATTTATTTATTTTTAAACTGAAGGATAATTGCTTTACAGAATTTTGTTGTTTTCTTTCAAATCGCAACATGAATCAGCCATAGGTATACATATATCCCCTCTCTTTTGAACAATCAAATATACCAGATCATTTGGTGAGGACAATGCACATCGAGCCTTTGGCTATGTGAGCTTACACATACACAAATAAGGCATCAGGGGAGAGGGCTGTTAAACAATAAACATGAAGTGGCCAAGTAAGTGAAAGTCCTTTTTTTCATTTTATAACCCAAAGGAAAAAGAAACATGACACTTCTGATAGTATTTCCATACTGACCTTCCCTGTTGTGCAAGATTTCTGTATAATTTACACACTTGACATTCCCCTGGCTAGTGAGCTTCAGTGAGCTTTTCAGGTTGATAAGACAACTTTTTGGAGCGTGCCTAGAGTCACCCTTTGGTACCATTTGTGTTGACTCTCAAAGGGAGATTGTTTTCACCATTTGGAAAAGTCAACGAAAAGTCAAGCCAATTCCTGGCCCTAATTAAGAGCAGAAGGTCAGCAGCAGGGAGAGTGGAGGCTCCCCAGGATCCTAACTGTTCTTGCTGTTTAGTCACTCAGTTATGTCCGACTTTTTTGCAACTCCATGGACTGTAGCCCCCCAGGCTCCTCTGTCCATGGGATTTCCCAGGCAAGAATATTGGGATGGGTTACCATTTCTTCTTCCAGAGGATTTTCCTGACCCTGGGATCAAACCTGATCTCCTTCATTTGCAGGCAAGTTCTTTACCACTGAGCCCATCTGAGAAACTGGCTAAACTTCAGCAATGCAGAAGCAAAGAGGTATTCTAAAAAAGTGGTTCCCAAAGTGGTCCCCAGACCAGCAGTATCCACATCACCAGGGAACATGGTAGACATTTTAGAAACTGAGTAATTCTAATGCATGTTAGACTTTGAGAACCACTGCTGTAACACAAGAGTTTCCGGTCAACATCCCCATGTCAGAGTGTTCCAGGTCGCAGAAGGCTTTTGGGGAGTTTAGTTCTAAGTTTCTTTTAAGTCCTGGTTTAGTGATTGAGTGTTTAGCTCAGAGTTAGCTATTATAATTTTGGAGGAAATGGCAAGGATTTTTTTCTGCAAGGCCTAGAGATATAATTACTCTTAAAAGAGGAAGAAGGATGAGGAGGTGGGTACAGATGAAGAGGAGAAGAGGAAGAAGAAAAAGAAAACTCCGGGCTTCCTAACTAAGAAAACTGGCTTGTAGGGTTGGTACCAAAAGAGTAACAATAGTAATAATACTGCAACAGGGAAACAGCTACACTGGAACTGATATTCAGGGGTGACTAGAAGGTGTACCCAGAGAAGGCAATGGCACCCCACTCCAGTACTCTTGCCTGGAAAATCCCATGGACAGAGGAGCCTGGTGGGCTGCAGTCCATGGGGGTGCGAAGAGTCGGACACGACTGAGTGACTTCACTTTGAATTTTCACTTTCATGCATTGGAGAAGGAAAGGGCAACCCACTCCAGTGTTCTTGCCTGGAGAATCCCAGGGACAGGGGAGCCTGGTGGGCTGCCGTCTATGAGGTCGCACAGAGTTGGACACGACTGAAGTGACTTAGCAGCAGCAGCAGCAGCAGCAGAAGGTGTACCTATGTAACCGCGTGATCTATACCATGACGCTACTTGGAAGTCGAGGAACCTCTTAGAGAGAAATTGACTCCCAGTTCCAAGTGTCAAACACCAGTGGATACAGGTATCATATGGAAGTGTGGATGGATGAAGCTTATTTGGAGCAAAAGTGCAAATGGTCGTGAGCGGACACCACAAAGATAATTTATCACAGTGAGAGAGTCCGGTTGGAGGAAATGGACATTGTCACTGGACTCCAGGACCAAAAAAAAAAACAGCTGTTGGTCCCCAGCCCTCTCAGAAACTGGTTCTTAACTCTATTCTCCCCATTTCTCTGTTGGTGTGGGGTCCCCTTGTGGAGAAAATGGTTAAGTGTGACATTACAGAGCTTGTGTCTCTAGTCTCTGAGGTCTGGAAAATTCTACCAGGGGCTCTGCTCAGTTTATTAGGAAGGGGAAAAGCTCTTCAAGATATTACTAAGCTGCCCTGGATCCTCAGGCATGAGGATGGCAGGAAGAAACAGAAGCCAGAGGAAGCAAGGCCAGAGGGAGTGACAGGAAGAGGTACAGGAGATGAGGGCAGAGGTGGGTAGGGAGTTCAAAGCGATTGAAGCCAGTGGTGAGTATACTAACTTTTTAGCATGCACAAGCACATCTCTTTCTAAGAACTTTCACTTCTATGCAAGATTTTGTACTCATTTTCCCTTAAATATTCCCTGTGTTTCCCATTCTCTTTAAGATATACTGGGGAAGTCATGCACTTTGGAATCAGATTGCTGCTGCTGCTAAATTGCTTCAGTCGTGTCCGACTCTGTGCGACCCCATAGACGACAGCCCACCAGGCTCCCCCGTCCCTGGGATTCTCCAGGCAAGAATACTGGAGTGGGTTGCCATTTCCTTCTCCAATGCATGAAAGTGAAAAGTAAAAGTGAAGTCGCTCAGTTATGTCTGACTCCTAGCGACCCCATGGACTGCAGCCTACAAGGCTCCTCCATCCATGGGATTTTCCAGGCAAGAGTACTGGAGTGGGGTGCCATTGCCTTCTCCAGATTATGAGTTTAAATTTCAGCTCTGCTGTTTACCAGTTTGTAATCTTGGATAAATTACCTCTTTTCCATCATTGTCAACAGTTGAATGGGTAAGCCAGCTTTCTGGGTCTGTTTTGAACTGCAGTAATAATAACACGAATTATCACTTTTTGAGAATCAACCAGGTGTTCCACATACATGATTATCTCAATCTGTCTTCATAACCACACATTGAGATAGATATCTTTTTCCCTTTTCACAGGTTAGGAAACAGCTCCAGATGGATAAGAAATTAGCTCAAGGGAGGTGACAGACCCAGGATTTTCAAAGTCAGGTTGAATCTGGCCCCAGTATCCAGGGTGTTTCCACTATGTAACCCTGTCTTTCAACAACGTCAAGTACTATGAGAGGAGGTGTCTGCAAAGCTTAACCTTTCTTTTGCCCCCTCTTTCCTACAATGCTCTTCCTTTTATTCTCCAAGTCTGGCTGGCATTCCACCTCCTTCCAGATCACCTTTGTCAGAAGTGATGTTCTTCAGCCTTCCAATAACGATGATCCACAGCACTCATGAGCTGTCTTTTGATTTCTCATCACAACCCATCTACTAAGGCCAGGGAGAGCTACTTCAAGAGTTCATGGTCATCTCTCTTTTCTCTAACGTATGCCTCTTCCTCACCCACCAGCTCGTAGTCTTCTCATGCACAAATCTTAGTTTTTTTTGTGTTCTCTACCCCAGGGCCTCCTTGGTGTCTGGCACACTCTGGTTGAGCTGAATTTGTTTAGCTCTTCCTCATCTTGTGTATTGAGAGCTGTGGATGGGAGGATCTGGAACCTCTCCAGCTACCTGACTTGGAGGGCATGGCCTCTGTTCAGGGGTCCCCAGTCCCCCCACCACACTCTCTGGTTTTCCTGCCTGGAGGCCCACAGTGACAGATCCCCTCACTTGTTCTCTGCTTCACAGGATTCACTGCTCAGACATACCCGGTAATAAATAACAACCTAGAAGATTGTGTCTGGTAGCTAATTGACTGTGTAACATAGGCTACTAGCCTCTGGGGCAGCACAGCATGCCGCTTGTAATTAATCACCCTCATCCCAGCCTGACTACCCAGCTATGTCGAATCACAGAACAATTAGGCATTTCTGGAGTGGGTTTCCCTGCCTTGGATGGGGAGGTAAGAAACATCTTATTAATGTAGCTTATTGTTCGTTCTCAGAACTGTATTGTTTCTATGGGAAATTAGAGCCATGTTGGCACTGTGGTAAATGCTGTAGGATTGGCAAGATCTGGAAGAAATAATCTGTGCCCTTCAGGAACATATGGCTAAGTTAGGGTTATAAGACAGAGTAAGGAAAATATAATAGATGTTATGTGAAAGGCATAAATACATTTCTATGAGGCAAAGGTGTGTGTTTTCTTATTGAAGTATATAGCTTATGA
This sequence comes from Cephalophus harveyi, assembly GCA_006410635.1. Taxonomy (NCBI): domain Eukaryota; kingdom Metazoa; phylum Chordata; class Mammalia; order Artiodactyla; family Bovidae; genus Cephalophus; species Cephalophus harveyi. Next base: position 88,880 of record SJYT01031940.1, on the reverse strand, counting down.
AAGTGAAAAGTAAAAGTGAAGTCGCTCAGTTATGTCTGACTCCTAGCGACCCCATGGACTGCAGCCTACAAGGCTCCTCCATCCATGGGATTTTCCAGGCAAGAGTACTGGAGTGGGGTGCCATTGCCTTCTCCAGATTATGAGTTTAAATTTCAGCTCTGCTGTTTACCAGTTTGTAATCTTGGATAAATTACCTCTTTTCCATCATTGTCAACAGTTGAATGGGTAAGCCAGCTTTCTGGGTCTGTTTTGAACTGCAGTAATAATAACACGAATTATCACTTTTTGAGAATCAACCAGGTGTTCCACATACATGATTATCTCAATCTGTCTTCATAACCACACATTGAGATAGATATCTTTTTCCCTTTTCACAGGTTAGGAAACAGCTCCAGATGGATAAGAAATTAGCTCAAGGGAGGTGACAGACCCAGGATTTTCAAAGTCAGGTTGAATCTGGCCCCAGTATCCAGGGTGTTTCCACTATGTAACCCTGTCTTTCAACAACGTCAAGTACTATGAGAGGAGGTGTCTGCAAAGCTTAACCTTTCTTTTGCCCCCTCTTTCCTACAATGCTCTTCCTTTTATTCTCCAAGTCTGGCTGGCATTCCACCTCCTTCCAGATCACCTTTGTCAGAAGTGATGTTCTTCAGCCTTCCAATAACGATGATCCACAGCACTCATGAGCTGTCTTTTGATTTCTCATCACAACCCATCTACTAAGGCCAGGGAGAGCTACTTCAAGAGTTCATGGTCATCTCTCTTTTCTCTAACGTATGCCTCTTCCTCACCCACCAGCTCGTAGTCTTCTCATGCACAAATCTTAGTTTTTTTTGTGTTCTCTACCCCAGGGCCTCCTTGGTGTCTGGCACACTCTGGTTGAGCTGAATTTGTTTAGCTCTTCCTCATCTTGTGTATTGAGAGCTGTGGATGGGAGGATCTGGAACCTCTCCAGCTACCTGACTTGGAGGGCATGGCCTCTGTTCAGGGGTCCCCAGTCCCCCCACCACACTCTCTGGTTTTCCTGCCTGGAGGCCCACAGTGACAGATCCCCTCACTTGTTCTCTGCTTCACAGGATTCACTGCTCAGACATACCCGGTAATAAATAACAACCTAGAAGATTGTGTCTGGTAGCTAATTGACTGTGTAACATAGGCTACCAGCCTCTGGGGCAGCACAGCATGCCGCTTGTAATTAATCACCCTCATCCCAGCCTGACTACCCAGCTATGTCGAATCACAGAACAATTAGGCATTTCTGGAGTGGGTTTCCCTGCCTTGGATGGGGAGGTAAGAAACATCTTATTAATGTAGCTTATTGTTCGTTCTCAGAACTGTATTGTTTCTATGGGAAATTAGAGCCATGTTGGCACTGTGGTAAATGCTGTAGGATTGGCAAGATCTGGAAGAAATAATCTGTGCCCTTCAGGAACATATGGCTAAGTTAGGGTTATAAGACAGAGTAAGGAAAATATAATAGATGTTATGTGAAAGGCATAAATACATTTCTATGAGGCAAAGGTGTGTGTTTTCTTATTGAAGTATATAGCTGGTTGACGATTTGCAAAGTTTCGGTATAAAACAAAAGGATTCAGTTATACAAGACACATATATATGCATATATATATATATTCTTTTTCTGATTCTTTTCATTATAAGTTATTAGACAATATTGACTATAGTTCCCTGTGCTATACAGTGGGCCCTTGTTGTTTATCTATTTTATATACAGTAGTATATATCTGTTAATCCCAAATTCCCAATTTATCCCTCCCCTGCTTTTCCCCTTTGCTAGCCATAAGCTTATTTTCTATGTCTATGAGTCTATTTCTCTTCTGTAAATAAGCTCATTTGTATTAATTTTTTAGATTCCACATATTAGTGATATCATATGATATTTGTCTTTTTATGCCTGACTTCACTCAGTATGATAATCTCTAGGTCTATCCATGTTGCTGCAAATGGCTTTATTTCATTCTTTTTTATTACTGAGTAATATTCCATTGTGTGTGTGTATTCCATTGCATACACACACACACACACCCCACATCCTTTGTATCCATTCATCTATCAGTGGACATTTAGTTTACTTCTACGTCTTGGCTATTGTAAATGATGCTGCTATGAACAATGAGATGCATGTATCTTTTGAATTAGAGTTTTTGTCTTTTTTGGATATATGCCCAGGAGTGGTATTGTTGGATCATGTGGTAACTTTATTTTTAGTTTTTAAAGGAATTTTCATACTGTTCTCCGTGGTGGCCACATCCATGTACATTCCCACCAATAGTGCAGGAGGGCTCCCTTTCCCCACATGTAAGGAGAAAATGGGAAATGAAATTAGCAGCATGAAGGACAGAATCACAATATAATAATATAATATAACACACAATTTCGTGTTAGCATCATGAGGACAGTTCAATTCAAAATAAGGAGGAGAACAATTCAAAAATATAGACTTCCAAACCCTACCCAATACCTATGGAAACAGAATCTCTGAGAGAAGAGGAAGTCAAAAGTCTCTATCCAGGTATTTGAGAAATCCTCACATAACCATGATTTAGGGCAGGTACCAGCCCTGTGTTCTGAAAGCTTTGACTCATTCTTACAAGGATGGGCCACAACAGCTCCCTGACCCATGGACTCCCTCCATGCCATCCTGCCTTTGCCATAGATCACTGAAGCAAGCATGGTTCTACTGGAGCTGAGTTCCTTTGGACTTAAAAGTCAGAAATTCTAGCCAATCAGCTGAGTATGCTGGACCTGAAATATGAGCTGGAATCTGGGGCTAAAGGCAGCATTTGAAAGCCATGATCAGTAAGGAAGGGAGAGAAATTGCTTCTATCTTTGAAAACATTTTAGTTTCCAGTCCCAGTTCCTTATAAGAAATTTATACTTTTTGCAGAAAGTTTCATGAGCATCTCTGCTTCCTTCTAAGATAACTCCATTAACTAAAATCTGCTTGCATAAGTTTTCCCTTCACATAGGCAATATACTTTATGGGAGACAGATCCTCAAAACTGAAGCAACTTCAGAGACTAGCTATTCCAATCTCCTAACCAGTGCAGGATCGATTCTCTCTTCTCCACTCTATGTGAAATTGTGTAACATCATGTTTGACAGAGCAGATGCTCAGCAAAGCACCTGGGTCCTATACCTTCTGAGAAAGGACATAGTGCCTCAACTTTGGATGCTCTGTAAGAAACTGTCCTCATTGTTGGGCTCAGATATTAGTCCCTATACACTTTTGCCATTTTTTCTCCAGAACCAAACAGAAAAATTCCATTCCCCTTTCAACATAACACTAGAAGTATTTTAAGATGACTGTCTGCATTCTCCTTCCCCATCTCATCTTTTTTTTTGAACTAAATGTCTTAGTTTACTTAATGGTTCTTTCCTTGTCCTCTATTCCAGATCCTTCATGACTCTGGTTCCTCTCAAATTTGCAACTCCAATTTGCCAATGTCCCTATTAAAGTACAATGTTTAAAATCGGACATGTATTCTGCATGTATTACCATTATCTCTATGTTTTTTCTAGGCTTGGGAGGCAAAATAAATTTGTAGGTCCCAATGTTGTTACAGTTGCCTTACACAACAATCTTCTGATGAGGTAGGTTTTTCTCTGCTTCATTTTACAGAAGGAGGAAAATTAAAGACTGCAGCAATTCTATGTCTTGCCCAAAGCCATGCAGCTAAAATGTGGTGGAACTTGGCTGTCATGAACTGAATTCTGTCTCTCCAAAGTTCAAATGTTGAAGTCCTAATACCTAATACCTTGGAATGTGACTGTATTCCAAGATAGGGTTTCTTTAAAGAGGTAGCTAAGATAAAAAGGGCCCAGGTGGATCTAGTGATAAAGAATCTATCTGCCAAAGCAGGAGATGCGCAGAAGACATCAGTGGGATTTCTGGATTGGGAAGATCCCCTGGGGTAGGAAGTGACAACCATTCCAGTATTTTTGCCTGAAAAATTCCAGGGACAGAGGAGCCTGGCTAGCTACAGTTCATGGGGCCACAAAGAATCAGACAGGACTAAGCACACACACACAAAGTAAAATGAGGTCATGTGGATGAGTCCTAATCCAGTATGACCAGTGTCATCATAAGAAGAGATTAGGACACAGACACACAGACAAACCATGTGAAACACAGGGATAAGATGGCCATATGCAAGCAGAGAAGCCACAGAAAAGACCAGCCCTGCCAGCACCTTGATCTTGGACTTCCAGCCTCCAGGTCCGTGAGGAGTAGATTTCCGTGGTTTAATTCAGCCAGTCTATGGTATGCAGTTATGGCAGCCTGAGCAAACTAATACTCAGATCTTGAGCCTCAGCCTAAGAACCCAACTGCATGTCTTCTCTTCTTTACTATATAGTCTTTTGGCCAGATCCCCATACTGGACAATATTATTTTTAGAGTACATTGAAGGCATTGAAAAAGGCCCAGCCGGAAACTATCCTGAGCAAAGTGTCTCTCCACTAATAGCCGCTGAGAGTTGATAAAGAGAGAGCCCTTGAATTCAGATCCAGGCACAGGGCAAACCCAGACAGGAAATAGAAAGAGACCTGGCAAGTGAGCCAGAGTCTGAGGCTTGGGATCATTTGAGTCTCCCGTGATGGAGCACATGCTCAAACAGAGCTGCAGCACCAAGGAAAGTGCGAAGTGAGAAAACATCGAGGTCATGAGCGCGGGAAACGATAGATCTCTACTGCTCACCAGGTTAAAGCAGTGTAGCAACATGATTAAAAGTGTCAGCTCTGGAATTCGGCTGTTGACATTTGCCTCTTGGCTTTTCCGTTTGAAAAAAATCACTTGTTTGTCTGGGGTCTTAGATTTTTCACTTATAATATGAGGGAGAACTTATTCTATAGGGCTGTTGTTAGGAATCTATGAATAATGTATAAGAAGTACTTAGGACACTGCCTGGCATGTAGTTTTAATTTAAACACTTAAATTACACTATGTGTCAAAAAGTGTTCTAAGCACTGTACAGATTAATTAACTTATTAACTCCTTATGACTGCTCAAGGTAAGTGCAAATGCTATCCCTACTTAGCAGATGGAGAAAATGAACCATAGTCAAGTGATATATTCAAGGTAAGAGGCAGAATTGAGATACAGACCCTAGCAATCTTGGGTCTGGAATCCATCCTCAAACCACCATACCGTGTAGCATTAAGTAAGCATTATTATTATTATTAGATGTGTAATCTTAAGCAAGTTCTTTGGTTTTTCTGAGCCTCAGTTTCCTCATTTCTAAATTGAGGACAGCGCCAACAACGTCATAAGAGAACAATGTAACCTAGTGTGTAAAGCATACAGAAGTATTCAAAAGGTGTTTTTCTTCTTACTTCTTTAGATCTCCCTAAACTTCTTTCTGTGTTTATAAGAACACCCCTAGCCCAAGGAGGAAGAGACTGATTGAGCATAAACCCTGATTGTCATCAGCTTTTCAGTTGCCTGTAGTTTTGCTTCACTGTCCTGAGGCTGTTTTGTCCATTCTTTTGCCTCCTGGACACTTTGTTTCACTTTCAGGGGCTGCCAAATATTACCCCACCCCATCCCAAGCTGGAATGCCCCCAAGGCCCACTGCCACAGAAAGACTCTTCTAGTTCTAAAGGGCATGTCTTCCTATTTACTGTTTCTGTTTCTGGAAACTTCTGAAATGACTGGAATGTTCTTTAAAACTCTCAGTTCTCACTTGTTTGCTCAAACTTTTTTAATCCTGTGGACAGAGCTGAGTCATTCAAAGCGGTTTTAGTGTTGGCAATTTACAGAAGACCCCAGAGACAGTCATTTCCCCTTTTACGATTGTTCAGGCCTTCATGGAATGGTTTAGAGATGAAACCAAAGTGCTAGTCACACCGTTTGTTCTAGATTTTGCTAGTCTGACCTAGTCAGAGAGAAGAGAGAGCTGCAGATTTGGAGCATGACTGTATCACACCTACAAATGTACATAGAGACCGTGCTTCCTCACTTCCTTCCTTCCTACTGCCTTCAAGAAATTGATGGTTGGGAAACCAGGATTCCCTTGTTACCTTTACATGCTCACTGAGGATTAAAATCAAGGGTCAGCAAACTTATTCTATCAATGGCCAGGTAGTGAACATTTTAGCATTTGTGCATCTAGAGTCTGTTTCTCACTCAACTCTGCCTTTGTAGCAAAAGCAGCCATAGGTAATATGTAAATGAATAGGCTTGGCTGTGTTCCAGTAAAACTCTAGTTACAAGAAAAGGCAGCCAGTGAACATTTAATTGAAATCAGAATAAAAAGCAACTTCATTGTAAGAGCATTTAGGAAAAGATGCAAAAGAATACTAGAAAGAAGCGGGCAGTTTATTGTAGCTGTCAAATGCAAGGACCCAGAAGCCGGCCTGCCTGTATCAGGGTTGTGGGATATTGAACAAAGAACTTAATTTCTTCAGACACCAGCTTCTTTTTCTGTAAAAATTGGAATAATTGTAGTATGTTCCTCATTGTGCTAATGGGAGAATGAAATGAGATGATCTGGGTAAAAAACTGGAAACCTAGTTAAGCACGTACTTTGTGGTTCTCAGATGTCAGAGAGAGACTAGCAGGGCAGTGTGGGAGAGTGTGGGCTCGGAAACCAGAAAGCCTGGGTTTGCAGCCCAGCTCTGCCATTTACAAACTGAGACCGAGTTAAGCTACTATGCTTCAGCTTCAGCTGTAATAATATTCATTGTCTTATAGAGATATTGCCTTAGTTCAATCTGCTGTAACAAATATACCATCAACTGTGTGGCTTATAAACCACAGAAATCTATACTTTTTCTCTCAGTTCTGGAGGCTGGAAGTCCAAGATCAAGGTACCAGCATCGTCAGGTTCTTTCAGGTTGCAGACTGCTGACTTCTCATTGTGCCCTCACGTGGCAGGAAGAGCTCTGGAGAGCTCTCTGGGTCTCTTTTTAAAGAGCACTAATCTCATTCGTGGGACTTCCCTGGAGGCTCGGTGGTAAAGAACCTGCCTGCAATTGCAGGAGACTCAGGTTTGATCCCTGGATTGGGAAGATTCCCTGGAGAAGGGAATCCTTTCCAGTATTCTTGCTGGGGCAGTCCCACAGACAGAGGAGCCTGGCAGGCTATACAGTTCATGGGGTAGCAAGAGAGTCAGACAGGACCTAGTGACTGAACAGCAGCAGCATCAGATCTCTTTCATGGGGGTTCTTCTCTCATGATCCAATTTCTTCTTAAAGGTGCTGACATGGTGGTGGTTTCTAGTTGTTGCTATTTCAGATAATATTGTTATCATTGTCTCTGAGTTCATAGCTATTTGTTTATTTTCGTATTCTTCCCAAAGGACAGTTTCTCCAAAGTGGAATTACTGGGGTGGAAGAAGAGGTGTAGTTTTAAGCTGCTGTTTGCGTGCATGCGTGCTGAGTCACTTCAGTCATGTACAACTCTTCGCGACCTTATGGACCTCTTTGTGACCCGCCAGGCTCCTCTGTCCATGGGATTTTCCAGGCAAGAATACTGGAGTGGGTTGCCATGCCCTCCTCCAGAGGATTTTCCCAACTGAGGGATCAAACACGCATGTCCTAAGTTTCCCTGCGTTGCAGAAGGATTCTTTACCCACTGAGCCACCGGGGAAGCCCTAAGTGGCTGTTAACATGTGCTCAAATTACTTTGCAAAATGAAAGCACCCATTTACAGCACTGCCATAGCATTTGCATTCACCAGAGTTCAATTTCCTCATCTCTCAAGCAAAGGTACTGGAGCTTGCTGGGTCTTACTTTATAAGATTACTGTGAGAATCCAAATGTACATAGACATGCTTTGGAAACTGCCAAGAGATCCATCACTGTAGTCATTTCTCTTCGGGGACAGCGTCTGATTAGGCCAAGTGGCACTGACAGGGAGAGATGGTGTTTTAAACATGACCTTCCCCAGTGCAGCTGAGACTACCTCTGGGGCAAACTGCCAATATGTCCAGTTCAGTGAAGGTTACCGTGCCTTGCAGCCCTGACCAGCCCTTTGGACTAACCGCAGTGAGCAGACATTGCTGTGATTTCACAACGGGAAGCTACTGTCTTAATAACTTCTTAATAACTACATTTCATAACTACTGTCTTAATTTGGGCTTTCCAAAGAGGAGCACTACTGACTTCATAAGAATGGTGTGGAGCCTTTTCCCAAATGGGAAACAAATGAACGCAAAAGCCTAGGAAAAAGCATCCTCTCCACTTCCAGATGTATCTGATGCTTCTGAGTTTTGCATACTCCATTATGTGCCAATATAGAAGTCTCATCGTGTCAGCCAAGAGACTGGAACAAGCACCAGACTATGAATAAGGAGACCTAGGCTTAAATCTCACCATCATGACTTTTTTGTTTGAACTTGGGCAAGTGGTTTCTTTTCTCTGAGCTTCATCTTCCTGATATTTAAAATAATGATTCTCATACTAACCTCTCAGAATTCCTGGGAGACTTTAACATTAGATATGCCCAAGTAGAAATTGAAAATCAAGCAAAATGCCACATAGTAGGTGTTTGATAAATAGTAAAAGGCAAACATGTTAAAACACTTACATAATACAGACCCCTTGGCAGCTACTTAAGATTGATAATGCTGTTTCTGGAGCAATTATTTGTTTATTGACCCAAAATTGTGCTTACTTGTCAACTCTTACAGGAAGCCTTTCTAGAATCCTCCTTTAATCCCTGTCTTAGAAAACTGACCTTATTGAGTAGATGCACCATTATTTTTTAAACAACTTAGAGCTTTTGAAAAGCATATTTGACTTATTTTTGTTTATTGTAATAAATATTGTTATGATAAATATCTTTTGCATAAAGCTTCTTCCATATTCAGAGATTTATTTTTTCCTCCATCATTTAAGATAGATTCCCCAAAGTAGAATTACTGGGTCAGTGTGTATGCCCACTTTGGAAGCTTTGCTTTCAAATTGCTTTATAGAAAGTTTATATTAATTGTCACTTACATATCACTTACATGCTTCAAATTTCCTACAAGCAACATTTATGATACCAGTAATACTATAGCCTAGTTTAGTATATGATTCCTCCCATGCAATTGGGATCCTTGGGGCCAGATTTGTTGGCATTTGTTGAGGTGTGAATGAATGAGTAAGAAGGAAGAAAAAGAAGGAAGAAGGGAAAAGAGGGAGAGGTGGAAGGAAGGAGAAAGAAAGGAAAGAAGAAAACCTAAAACAGAGAAAGAGGAAGGAAAGAAAAGAGATAAACAGGAAAACAGTGAAGGATAGAAAAAGAAATGAGAGGAAGAAACAGAGAAGAGAGAAAAAAGAAAAGATAGATGAAAGACCTAGAAGGCTATGCAGGATGAGAGGAATTAACTATGGAAAGGAAAGAGTCTCTGGCCATAGCTGCCAGCACTAATTAAAGCTTCCTGCCTCCTATAGAGCAATTTTCCTTGAAGAGAGGAAAGGCAACATGTCACATACCATAAGGTGCATATACATGAGTAAATAAATTGCCAACCAATACATTTTTTAAAGGGAACCCATTATGCTTATTTATTGAAGCTTTCAAGTGTTATATTGGATCCTGCAATGAAGTAAATTATTAAGCATCTTTGTATCTACTCTGAAAACTATCATGGTTCCTTCTTTTGAGTTTTGTTTCTATTTCTCCTTAAGCCATTCTTTGGGGCACTTGGAGCATTTTTTCTGTTTATCACTTGAACTCCTATTAGGAAAATGCAGAAGACCACCCACTTCCAATTTTTGCAGGAACTCTGAAACGAGGAATTATATGTGTCCTGTTGATATGAATGTTGAAAATCAAAGTAATATTTATCATATGTATTTTCTTAGGGTCCCTTTCTACGAGTTCTCCCATTTTTTGACCACATTCTCTTAATCGCTCCTCAGAGAAGATTGTTTTCTTTCAGAAGCCAGACATTGGGAATAGCTGACCTGCACTTTGAATGCAACTGGGGTTGTCAGTCATATAAGCGCCTCCCCAACCTGCAGAGATTTCACTTTCAAAGTGAAGGCAAAAATAACTACACAACTCAGTCAAATGAAAGCAAATGAAAGGGCTAGAAAATTAGAAAAGAGCTCCAATTCTATTTTTATAAATGCCCTAGCTTATTGATTTCAGTGAATTCAAGTTTACTTTCCAATTCTATCAAACCCAGCCCCCTGCATAGAACTCTGTAGGGCAGGAGAGAGGGTTTCAAAGTCACACAGCCAGTGTCTGAGCCTGGTTTGACCACTTTGGTGCAGTATGTCTGTGGGCAGGGAACTCAACCCCACTGAATTCAGTTTCCTTAAATGCAGAATGGAGATATTGGTGGAACTCACCTCATTAGACTCTTGGGAGGATGAACTACAGTAAGATACACATGTCAAGTTGTACTGAGGTTCCTCACTTTCCCCCTCTGTGCTCACACTTTTCGCCAGGGAGCATTCTATCCTTCCTTCCAAGCACAGTTCAAACATCACTTTTCAAGGTGAATTGTTTCCTGACCCACCTCTGACATCTCAGTCAGTTACCTACTCATCTCCTGTGGCTTGTCATCTATTCTACCCTGGGGTTCTTTATGACAGTCCTAGGCACCAACACTTTTTATTTTTAACCCAGAGTGATGGAAACATAGGCCCGTTCCAATAAATCAATATTCCTAGTCTAACCAACTCATTTACCAGGGCAGTGGTACTAAAGAACTGAAATAGTGAAGCAGGCAAAAGCTTGTGGTCGGGGGGTGGGGTGGG
>SJYT01031940.1:14380-78030 GCA_006410635.1 Cephalophus harveyi | reverse complement strand
GGGTGGGGGTAGACCGATTACCCTTTATCAGAAATGAAACCTGACATCTCATCTTCTCTATTGGCATGCTGCTGATGTGATATTTTTGGTGGATCTAGGCTTTATCACCTCAACTAGAGTATGAGCCTTTGAGAGCAGAGACCAAATCATATGCTTCTGTCCTTCTCCCCTTAGTATCTGGCATAAAGTGTGCAGGTATTTATAAAGAGCACTTCAACCCAATTTTTAGAGACATCTGGAACGCCAGAGGAAATAGCACTTGTTAAGAAAGGAGGCATACTTGGATGCAATGCATAAAGTTTAATCTGGGAGACAATCACAGCACTTGTCACAATCTGAAAACAACCTCAGGCAAACATTTTACACAGAAGGCAAGTTGCATGGCCTGTTCATTCATGCCTTCATCCAGCAAATATGAAGTGATTGTCTTCTACTGTAGCAGGTCTCTGATCTCAAAAAGTTTACACTCAAGTTGAGGAGATAAAGTCTCTAGACCCACAAAAATGATCCTGGCATCAGTCTCTAGATTAATGAAAATGAAATGCCAGCTCCTGTGCTTGATAAATGGTATGACTCATCTCAGATTAGGTTGTGTTCTCATTAACTGGTCACAAATCTGTGTCCCTCATTCATCTAGAAGCTATTCAAGGGCAAGAGCCATGCATTAATCATTTTTCTATTCCAGTGTGTAGAACAGTCCTTGACATTCTTTCATTCACAGATTCATTCACTCAATGCATTCTTAATGAGCAGCTACTATAGGCCAGGCCTAGTAGGTGTCTATCTTAGTTTGACTTCTCCAAAGTCTCTGTTCTCAAAAAGTACATCAAGAGCTACATCAAATGAAAGTCATTTTAATTTCATTCAACTAAACAACACATTTTTAAAGCCCCTACTGTGTGCTAGACATTGCATGAATGTGTTTGTGCTAAGTCACTTCAGTCATGTCTGACTCTTTGCAACTCTTTACAATCATGTTTGACTGTAGCCCACCAGGCTCCTCTGTCCATGGGATTCTCCAGGCAAGAATGCTGGAGGGGGTTGCCACGCCCTCCTCCAGGGGATCTTCCCGTCCCAGGGATCCAGCCCTTGTCTCCTGCATCTCCCGCTTTGGCAGGTGTTTTCTTTTAGCATTAGCACCCCCTGGGAAGCCTGTGCTAGGAGCTGGGGCTACAGCAAATCAGATGGACACATTTCTTATCCTCAAAAGGCATTCAGTCTTGCAGGACAGACACTAAATGAGCAATGGGTTTCTTAGGGAACTTCTGCATCTACAGACTAAATCCAACTATCCATTACCTGGTCCATTCTTGCGACTTGCTCAGTTGTGTGACTCATCTCAGTTCCTGTTCTCCTTATTCCTTCCGGTCTGACCTCCCTCCTGGTCATGACCCAGCTCCACATACAGGTGACAGGCTCTGGGCTCCCTCTTGGTTTGGCAAACTACCAACAGTCCTTTGGGTAACATCAGTCAGTTCAGCTGAGCTCTGAAGGCCTCCCCCACCCACTTACCTCCAGGGTGTGGGCCCCAAGGCTGCCTAAGAAATAACGTGTAGTAGAAGACACTGACTTTGTAGTTGGTAAATGAAAGCATGAATGAAGAGGCAGCACAACTTTTCTTTCAGGGAAAAGGTTTGCCAAGGGTCAGCCTTCACGTTATAATAAGTTTAAGTGCTGCGATTGTCTTCCCAGAAATAGAACCCTCCCAGCACTCATGGGCAAGGGAGGGGATGGAGTGCTTAAAAACCCATTTTAATTAAGCAATTATGACAATTAAATATTTGAGACTCAGGGTTCCTAATCCTTGTTTGATTTCCACTTTAATTTCCTAATAATGTATGTCTCTGTTCTCATTGTAATCTTTGCCTTTGAATTATGTGGAATTCATTTGCTCGGGATAATTGCTTCCCTATAAGGCTCTCTCTTGTCACGTTCACAATGATCTAACAGTAAGGGGAGGGGGGACATACATTTACTGTCATGAGGGAAATTTTTGAAAGACTGGCGAATGCCAGCTTTCTCATTATGTCCCATTAGAGTCGACGAAAGAAAGGTGACAAGAGGAAAGTATAACTCTGACAGTTCTGATCAGAAATTACATCAGTGTGCTTCCTCTTTGTCAGGTCCCTGAACTTAAGACAGAACTAGAAGAGGCAAAAGGAGAGTTGGGAACAAGCTCTTATTGAGTGAGTACCTACCAAGTGTCCAACTCTGACCTAGACACAGCTCATTGGATTGTCATAACCCAAAGAGGAAGCTGTTGTTTTAGTCCCTAAGTCACGTCCGACTCTGTGACTCCATGGCCCATGGCCCACCAGGCTTCTCTGTCTGTGGGGCTCTCCAGGCAAGAACACTGGAGTGGGTTGCCATTTCCTCCTCCAGAGAATGGTCCTGACCTAGGGATCAAACCTGCATCACCTACACTGCAGGTGGATTATTTACTGCTGAGCCACTAGGGAAGCTCAAAGAGATATTTATCATGTTCCTTATTCTACAGATGTCTCCAACAGTGTGTTGTGCTGGCTCAATCAGCAAATTAGTGACCAAATCCGTAACCTATTTCCCCTTGACCCTTTGGTCCTTACTTCAGAGGCTGTGTCATGTCAAGCACTTATTTAAGCCCTCCGAGCCTCAGTTTCTTCACCTGTAAAAATGGAGAATGAAAGAAGCTTCTGGGTAAGAATTAAGTACATCAAATGCTTGGCACTAGACATTCTAGACACACAACAGCTTGTCATTCATTTATCATTATGATGGGCTTCCCCTCTGGCTCAGCTGGTAAAGAATCCACCCTCAATGCGGGAGACCTGGGTTCGATTTCTGGTTGGGAAGATCCCCTGGAGAAGGGAATGGCTACCCACTCCAGTATTCTGGCCCGGAGAATTCCGTGGTCTGTATAGTCCATGAAGTGGCAAAGAGTCAGACACAACTTTCACTGTCATTATAATGATCCTCTGTCAGGGCAGGCTCCCGAAGCACTAGGAAGTTGCAATCTGACATTGAGACACCTCACAGGCATCACGAGAGTGCTGACCTCAGCCAGGCAGCTGTCTGAGTGCCCCAGGCCCCTTGCATGTGCAAATCCTTGGTGGCACTCAATTTAGGCTCCCCATGTTTGCCATTTGGTATAGGCTGGGAGGCGAGGGCAGGGGTCCAGCTTCTGCAGGAACTTGTGGGAGCCATGGGGGACATTACTTGGTACCCAGAAGGAAAACCTGGGGTTGCAGACAAATCACTTCTTCAAGGGTATAAGTGAGGCTGTAAGAATGGGATCTTGGTCTTAAGGCTCTAGGGTTCGAGGAAAGGATTGTTGATAGGAGCAAGGTCCTAACTCAGAACCTATCCACTGCTGACTTGCCATCAACTGTGTTCCAGAAACTGGACTAAGGGCTGAGAAGACAGAAGTAGAGGAGCTAGAGTTACTGCCCCTAAAGAGCTACAGGACTAGGAGAAGGGAAAGTCAGGCACATTAACAAATTTCTATAATACAGCATGATTAAAAAAAAAAACTCTCATAGAAGCATATACATCAAAAGCCTCAGGAAGAAAGAGGAGCAGTTGCTGGAATTACCAGCAGTTAGTTGTTCGAACTAGGATGTTAAAACCCAAGACTGACGAGTAGCCAAGTTGCCAAACACTGTACGGAGCTCCTTAAAACCGCTCCTCCCTGTTTCAGCTGGAAATCTGCTCAGCCTAGAGAGAGGAGTCGAAGTCTTTAGCTGGCGGGGTGAGAGCGATTATGACGGGGAGAGGAAGGGTGAAGCGGGGTACAGGCACTAATCTCGGTAGGTGATCCTCTGCCCCCCACCACACACCCTTCTCAAATAATGTTTCTGCAAACACCCTCACACCTACCTGGCTGCATCCCTTCCTCTTACAAATACCACGGCAGAGGGGAGGGCTTTGATCTCACAGAGCTCTCACAGAGCTCTCCGTGGCTATTGTGACTGGAGCCCTGAAAATATTTACAAAGCCACCAGGTTGGTGGCTCCGCGGCAGGTCTCGCTCAGATCAAATATGGGAGGCTGGCTTTGTAAATCACCATGCGTGGCACCAAGAATGGACAAGAAGCATGCATGACATCAAAGACATTTCCTGCGTCTGCAAGTCATGCGTGCTTGCTGGAGAACAGGATGTGAGGGTAGCAAGAAACACACAAACAGACGTGTGTGTTCACGTATTTTATAGGCAGACACCATGTATGGCGGCCCACGGGTAGACCTTTTCACTCGCCCAGTGTTTCGGACACACACCGGCCCACGTGCACACATATGTAAGATGGTCAGAGCGGTCCTGATTGTTCTAGCGGTCTTTCACTGGGGCTGGCAGATGGAAGTCCAGCCTGAACCCAGCAGCCTTCACTCAAATGCTGGGTTCAGGGCAACTTTAAAAGCACAGCAGGCTCATTGCGATGCTATTACTTGGCCTTTGTGCGGAGGCGGGTGTGATTAGCCCAGCCACAGAGGCATTTCCTGGGGGAAACGGGCAGCACTGTGTCTCCACACCTGGGATGAATTGCTCCCAAGCTGCCCTCCTGTTTTGACATCTGAGCTCCACTGATGACTGTGATTTTAGGGCAAGAGCCTCAAGTATAATGCCAGGACTCTTGAGTTCTAGTCTTTCCCTCTGTCCCTGCCTTGCCATGTGGTTTGATGGACCATTGTCCATGGCAGCTCTGCCCCATTCTATAAAATGAGAATATCGGACTAGGTCTAAAATCTCTGCTTATAAAAAAACTCCAGGGAACGTATAGAATTACGTAAAATATAGATCTGTGGGCACCTGACCTTCTGAACCCAAATTTCCCGGGTAGGACACAGGAATATGTATTTTCACAAATTAACAAAGAGATTCTGATACAGATCTGGGAGCCAAGGGTGAGGGGATGGGGGTATGGTTTCAGGATGATTCAAGGGCATTACATTTATTGTGTACTTAATTTCTATTATTATTACATTAGCTCTACCTCAGATTATCTGGCATTAGATCCTGGAGGTAGAAGACCCCTGGGCTAGAAGATTCACTTCCAAAATGGCTCACTCACAGAGCTGGCAACTTAGTATTGGCAGTTGGCAAAAAAAAATTTAGTTCCCAGCTGTACGGGCCTCTCCAGGACTTCCTGGGTGTTCGCACAATATGGTGGTTAACTTCCTTGAGAGCAAGTATTCTAAGAGACTCAGGTGGAAGCCATGCAACTATTTATAGATTATCTCTGGTTCAGTGTAGGAGACCACACAAGATTGTAAATATCATGAGGACCTTTGAGGACCATCACGGGGACTTTACAGTAAAGAAGTTTTGTGAAAGCCAGTCCTTAGATAGGGGATGTGAACATCAATGCACTAATGGCATTAAAAAGATGATAGGGGGCAACTTACCCATACTTTTCCCTGAGCTCTGAAACTCCACACATAGGTCACAGGCCTGCTTAAGTGATCGCAGACAAGTTCCTCACCTGTGTTTATCAGCATTTGACTCGTCATACACATCCAAGAGGGCAAGGCCTCCTGTCTGCAAACACAGCCCTTGTTAAAGGTCATTCTGAGAAGTTCATTCTATAGTCTCTGCAAAAGCTACAGGCATCAGCCATGAGCCTGAGCTATCTCAGCAGAGAAGGAAACCAAACACTGCCTCTTGGCCCCTACTATCCTGATGGTCATTTGCTCTCCCTTTGTCTTATCTAGAGATTTTTCCCTGCGGCCCTTACACATAATATTTGATTTGTCTTATAATGGAATTTGCTATATTAACTTGACAGCCTGATATCTTTATCCTCATTTACAGACAAGGAAAACTGAGGTTCAGAGAAGACTAACTTTACCAAGTCACACAGGCTCTTGGAGGTGGAACTGTAGGCAGTTTGGCTTCAAACCCCAGGAAGAGAAGAGGAAGTCCAAAACAAGGCTTTCAGCTGCCTCCACATGGACAGACCACCCACCCAGCATCTGACAGGAGCACTGACGTTCCCCCAGCAGGGAGGTCCCCCAGAAGTCTCTCCAGGGTCACAGGTCATAGGTAACC
The DNA here is from genome assembly GCA_006410635.1 of Cephalophus harveyi. Taxonomy (NCBI): domain Eukaryota; kingdom Metazoa; phylum Chordata; class Mammalia; order Artiodactyla; family Bovidae; genus Cephalophus; species Cephalophus harveyi. The sequence continues at coordinate 72,009 of SJYT01031940.1, read as the reverse complement.
AGGGGGTGTAGACTCCCCCCAGGACAACAGCGACTCCCCACATAGGCGAGCCCCTAGGTCTAGTGGCTGCGGGGTCCTCTCAGTCGCCCAGCTTTGAGGAGCCAGCACAGAGGTCATGCCCTCTTGTAACCAGAGAGCCTTGCTCTGCCAGGGGGCCCGCGTGTGTCAGCATGCTAGTGTTTCACAACGGCGACTCCGTCTCTCACTTCGACAGAGCAATCATCGCAAAGCGATCCGGGCCGGCTGCCCTCTGATTATTTTACAGCCCTCCCTCCCCGGTCCAGCTGCCCCAGTCTGTCCTCTCTGGTGTCTTTTCCCGCCCTGTGCCTGGCGGGTGAGGGGTGGGGGTGGTTAGGACGGAGAGGTCGGAAGGGTGAAAGGCTCATGCAGCAGCCCCCCAGGAAGAGGGGCTCGCACTTCCTCTGCACCCGCCCTGGGCCCGGCCTCCTGCAGGGTGCGGGGCCTGTGTGATGCATCAGATCCCCAAGCAGCCTTGGAAAATGGGGGGCATTTTCTAGCCCCCCTGGTTGTCACTGTGTGCTCTGAGGAAAGGCTTAAGTTGGCAGAGTTCAAAGAGACTGTAGAGATCACTTTTGTCCAGCGACCTCCTACAGTGGAGGCTGGGTGTCTCCTCCCCTAGACTCAGATGGCTTTGTGGCTGTGCAGTCGGATCCGGTGTCTTTCCAACACCCCAGGCTGCTTGTCATCATCCCTGTCATTAGAATCACATCTGTAGAGAACGGTGAGGAAAGTTAAGAGCACCAGGGGCACGCAGATAAATGTATGGAACATTTATTTGAACGTCTGCTAGAAAAAGTAACCAGTACATCAAACCTGTGATTATTTTAGATTTTTGGTTTAGGATGGGGCAAGATGTATTAAAGTGGAAAAAAGAAAGGGGGTTGTTTGAAAGAAAAATGTCAAACTATAAGTTCAATGTATGAGGATATGACAAAAACAAAATCATGCAAAGAGAAAAAAAAATGAAGTTAGGAAAATGCTGGTGTGGGGCATGAAATCTGAACATGACTTGTGTTCAAATTTCAACTGTCCACCTGCTGCGTGATATTGGGAAAGTCTAACCTCTATTTCTACTTCTATAAAATGAGAACAGTCAAAGGACTGCTATGAGACCCAGATTGCATAAGGCATGTCACGCCCCATAGAATCACCCCTCTTAGGGGTATGAGAAGATTAAGGGCCAGGCTGAGGTGGGTACTCAGGTCCAGGGTGTGGTGGGTCTGGAATGTCAAGTTTGCATTTGGCGTAACCTGAGCGGAGGGAGCCTCAGAAGTGGGGCTGGTCCTGAGCTGATCTGGTTGCCATGGAGCTGGTGGAGGATGAATCTGGTAGAGCACACAGTAAGGAGCAGGGTGGGTCCTAGAAAACTGGCACAAGACATCCTTACTGGCAGCTGATACCTTGGAGGACAGGTGTGGACTGTGTAGTGTGATGCCAAAGAGCAAGAGTTCTGAGGTCAGACTGCCTGGCTTCAAACCCTAGCCCACCTTCTCTGAGCATTGGCTTCTTTACCTAGAATATAGGATAATAATTACCTATTTAGAGGATTGTTGTAAAGATTAAATGAAGCAGTGCATGGGAAACAGCGCTAAGCATATCATAAATACTGCACAAATGTCACCTCTGCTTTATGTTAAGTAGCTAGTATGGCACCTGGCAAATAGGAGGTACTCAGTAAATTGTGTTTTGTGAATGTCTAAGTTAACTCTTTATCACTGACCACGTCAAGCCTCAGCCTTACTTAGACAGAAGGCTTAATCATGATGCAGTTTGACATCAGAGAAGAAAATGAAACTGGCCAAAATAGCCAAATGTGTCCCAGGGTCCCAACCACAGTTTCTCTGGGAGACCTCCCAGTTGGCCCAGGACCCTGCTTTTCTAGAAGCACAGGCTCTTGGAAAGGAACAGGATCCTTGGAGCTGTTGTTTAACCATTGATCACACAGACGGAACTCAGAGAAGCCAGTAAATCGCGGGAAATCAATGACAAGAGCAAGGACTAGAACCAGGATTGCTCACTCTCGGCCAAGCCCTGTCTAGAATGCCAGCCAGCCTTCCTTCCAGGCCGTTTGTCATCTGCTCCAGAGAGCTGGATCAGGGCCTGGATTCCTCCATTCAGCAACCCTGGACAGCTGGAGACCCTCCCTCCCTGGATCGTTCTAGAGAGGAGCCTTGTTTGTTCTCTGATTTTGAGTCGACTGGACACCCTACTCACAGACCTCAGGGAGGTTAGAAAGGAGAGCGGGTGTTTTGCAAATGGAAAATACCAATTGAAAGGCCCAGCAGGAAGCAAGTGTGCACTGCCAGTCCTTGTTCTATGAGGGAAGGGGAGGGGAGTAAAAGTCCTGCGCTTCATTGACAGGAAAGATCTAGTTTGATGCCTGGAAGGTCCTGGATCTGACAGAGAGCTGACTGGAGGGGAGGTGTTGGGGAGGACAAAGCGACAGTCAATAAGGCAAGAAAGTATATAACAGGTTCTTACATTGTAATCTTCATTAAGATTCCTCAGGACCACTCCCCATAATAACTTGGTCTAGGATGGGGCTAAGAATCTGCATTTTTATCAAGCAACCTCATTAATTCTGATCACCTTGTTCTGCAGACCACTCTTTAAGAAACACAAGGGCTTACTCTGATGCTTAGTAACTGTATAACATTAGACATGGTTATTTCATCTCTGTGAGCCTAAAAGTTTTCACCTGTGAAATTGATACAGCAGGAATAACAAAGGACTTAGCCCAGGGACCCACATTGGAGGGCCTCAAAAATGGTATTTATTAACGTAACAAGTAAGAATTTTGTTTTCCAGACATCTTCCAAGAGAGTGCCTCATTAAGAAATAGTCAAAACAAGAAAAGAAATGGACTTCCTGCATGAGTTTATGTCTTCCATAGGGTGCAAGCAAAGAAAAGAGGAGCCAGAGCTGCCAAGTCCCTCAGTAGTCATGGAAAGCGATCTCCAGATGCCACTTCTGGAAGGAGAGATTTGGAGGAAAGAATGAAAAACGTAAACTGGGAAAGAGAGGAACCAGAACATTTTTGAGACATAAATAAATTAGGGAAGAGAGACAAAGGGATTTTTAAAACTCTGTGTGAGTTAAGCAGATCCCATTTAATTTTTCTGGAGAGAAACAACTAAAAATTGAAAATGCATATATAATTATTTTCGACTTTGGACTATACCTCTTTGTATATGACTCTAGACATAGATTGGATCATATGGGCCCTCAGTTATATTAAGGTTATACTGTGCTTCCTGAAAGCATTTGCCACATAGTCCTCATTTGGTTATGGATCTGCTAGAGACCTCTGCTTTGAGGTTTTTGGATAAAATACTTCCTGAGCAATCCATGAGCTCCACAGGCGCCCTGGCAGAGATGGCCTCAGCTTAGCTCAAATACTTCCTCCCAGCATATGAAAGATTTTCATAAAGCATCATGTGTAGACAATTTTTGCCAACCCCCCCAGGCCAATCCAGAGGAAAATAACATGAATTTAGCTCTAACGGTACAAGAGTGAGCTCCAGATGTAACTCAATTTAGAGGCTGAAAGCACAGTTCTGGAGATAAACTGTTGGGGCTTCTGTCCATTCTCTGCTCATTAAACATAACCTTGGGAAAGCTCCTTAATCTCTCCGTACCTCAGTAGTTTCTTCTCTAAAATGGGAATAATATTAGCACCTACCTCATAGTGTTGTTGTGATGATAAAGTGAGTAAATATTTCTGTGATACTTAGAACAGTGTCAGGAACATATTCACTGGAAGGACTGATGCTAAAACTGAAGCTCCAATACTTTGGCTACCTGATAGGAAGAGCTGACTCATGGGAAAAGACTGATGCTGAGAAAGATTGAGGGCAAGAGGAGAAAGGGGTGACAGAGGATGAGATTGTTGGATGGCATCATTGACTTAATGGACAGGAATTTGACTCAGTTCTGAGAGATAGTGAAGGACAGGGAAGCCTGGCATGCTGTAGTTCATGGGGCCGCAAAAAGTTGGACATGACTTAGCGACTGAACAATAGGAACATATTAGTAGGCCCTGTATTAGTGATAGCTGTTAATTTAATTGATTGTCAAAGAGAGGAACCGTGAGATAAGCTCTTAATGGAGGTCGCAATTAATGAGTACCCAGCTGATCTCCAAGACATAAAGGGAGTGGTTTAGACCAGGGTTTGGCAAACCATTGTCTGCATACCCATGGATGCAATTAACATACTATTGGTTCATAATGACCAGATCTGATGAGAGGGACCTGCATAACCGCAGGTGCGCAGCTTAACTATGCTAATGGCAGAGGGAGGGAGGCGTCAGCATTTTGTGCCTAAGACTGTGTTTGCCCCCTTAACCCAAGAAATACACTCACACCCTAGTCAGCTGGCAGCCAAGAAAAACCGGTTAGGAGACCCCAGGGTCTGTTTCTACTCTGTTTGACTCCACCTTCTGCTTATGTTCTGCCCAGCTTTTGACTGTTTATCTTTCCATTCTGTTTCCACCCCTGCTTTTCTCTCTTAGGAATCAGCCTCCACCATTCAAACCCACTCAAAACAGTCACCTTTTGCTTACTTGACATTTCCTCCTACTTCTGGCTTCCTTTTTAACCTGCCTTCTTAACCCCTGAGCATCGAAATTTGCTTAGGTCTACACAGTTCCCCTAGGGGTTTCCCTGGTGGTGCAGATGGTAAAGAATCTGCCTGCAATGCAGGAGACTTGGGTTCAATCCCTGGGTCAGAAAGAACCCCTGGAGAAAGGAATGGCAACGCATTCCAATATTCTTTCCTGGAGAATTCCATGGACAGAGGAGCCTGGCTGGCTACAGCCCACGGGGTCTCAAAGAGTCGGACACAATTGAATGGCTAACACTTCACTTCACAGTCCCCTTAAGTAGAGATCAAATGTCCACCCACTACCATCTCCCTCAGCCTCGCTTCAAGTAGAGGAGGAAAATGAGAACCACTTTGGGAACTTGCCCTCTCCCTGACTGAGATGTCCACTTGCCTTGAGATCTTAGTTGTCACCAGCCATGCCCTAGTGGCTCCAGGGTTGGGTGCAGACCTCTCAAAGACATCATCATCACTGCTTTACACTGGGGCTTCCCTGGTGGCTCAGAGGTTAAAGCCTCTGCCTGGAATGCAGGAGACCCGGGTTTGATCCCTGGGTTGGGAAGATCCCCTGGAGAAGGAAATGGCAACACTGAGTCTTTCCTACATGCCTCCCCTCCAAAGAACGCCCAGATACCATGTTCAGTTCATAAATTATGATGCCTGCCTTCCAGGAACTTAGTGTCAGCGAATTTGTGATCCTAGCGGTCTTCACGCCAAGTGGTCTTGCGCAAGTCACAGAGGCTCTTGCATTTAACATTCCCCCAGGTGGTCAGTTCCCATGATTCAGTTGCTATTGCCAAAGGGAATTTCCAAAGCTGGTGGCTCCCATAATTGTCTCTTTGAGGCAAACACCTGTCCTTACAGGATTGTGAAGGGCATCTCAGTTCATTCAAGGACTGGGTTGAATCCAAGACTTCATTAACTCTTTCCAAGGTGAGTTTCAGGATGTTGAAACATGCTGTAATTTGACTGGGACTGACGTCTAGTCGCAGCTGACGTCTAAGCCCCCAGAAGGGTGGCTCTTTATGCAATAATCCCGCCACCCCCACCCCAGCACTGGGTTTGCACCAGCTCTGAGGAGCCTCAGGAGTGGTTCCCTTTAGCCGGTGGCAGTAGACAAGTGGTTAACCAGCAGCTTACTTGGCCCCATCCCAAGCCCAGCACGTCTAAAGGTAAGACCAAAATAGGCAGGTGTTTTCTCTTTCTTAACAGAAAGCAAATACTGTAACGAGAGCCTGCCCTCGATGGCAGTTACAACTTGTTCGACATTTGAGTTAGTGGTGCTCAAAAGAGGAAAATCCACCCTAGAGGAAGGAATATTGTTAACGTGGCTAATTGACTGGCTGACACCTCCCTCCCAGGCCCCCTGGGCAGCCAAGCTGGGTTATTTGCCACGGATGATGGCCTCAGCAATTTATTGCACCAGCCCAGAGGGACTGTCAGGCTGCCGATTTTGCAGTGTGCTTGCTGTGGTTTACGAGAGCCATGCCCCAGCTCTCAGTGGGCACTTTCGTTCCCTAGCAAAAGATGGTCTGATGGCAGAATTGGCATCATCTGAAGTAGGCTTTTTGGTAACTGGCACCACAGTGGGCCCTGAGCATTTGCAGGGATAGTGAAGCAGCTCTCGAGGTTGGCCTCCACGAGGGGAGTCTGTCTCCTGTTTCTGAAGGCATCAGCCCATCCTCCTCTGTTCTGGCTGGACCTGTTCACTGTCACTCTCTCTCTCTCTCTTTTTTTTCTTTTTTCTTTTTGTTCCACATCCTGAACCCCCCTCCCACCTCCCTCCCCATCCCATCCCTCTGGATCATCCCAGTGCACCAGCCCTGAGCACCCTGTCCCATGCATCGAACCAGGACTGGTGATCCATTTCACATATGTTAATATATATGTTTCAATGCCATTCTCCTAAATCATCCCACCCTCACCCTCTCCCACAGAGTCCAAAGGGTTGTTCTATACATCTGTGTCTCTTTTGCTGTCTCGCATATAGGGTTATCATTACTGTCTTTCTAAATTCCATATATATGCGTTAGTATACTGTATTGGTGTTTTTCTTTCTGGCTTACTTCGCTCTGTTTCACCGTCTCTCTCTACTGATACTGATAATGATACTGCAGGACTTTGGACCACTCTCTGAGTAACAAGGGTCTAGAGCAGTTTGCTATATCTACCCTAATAGATTTAGCCTGGGATGGGGCCAGATGAGAGTTTCGGTTTGTTTTAAATCTCCTTGCTATATCCTAGGGCAGTGGTGGTGGTGTAGTTGCTCAGCCAGGTCCAACTCTTTGAGACCCTATGGACTGTAGCCCACCAGGCTCCTCTTTCCATGGGATTTCTCAGGCAAGAATACTAGAGCTGGTTGCCATTTCCTTCTCCAAGGGATCTTCCCAACCCAGGAATCAAACGTGTCAGGAATCAAACTTGCGTCTCCTGCTTGGCAGGCGGATTCTTTACCACTGAGCCACCTGGGAAGCATATACTGGGGAGACACACCTACACTTATAGGTTTGGATATACATCAATTATTTCTGGAAAGATACATGAGAAAAAGTAATCGCATTTGGTTTAGGGGAGGGAAAATGAAGAACTGAGGTCATTTTTTATACTGTTCTAAATTGCCTGCATTTTTTGATTGAGTGCATATGTTACTCTTTCAAAAGGGATTGAAACAACTTTTTAAAAAAGAACTCTTGGAGTGATTCCTATAATCACCGAGTGTTACGGGCTGAATTATTTGCCTTCAGATTCATAAGCTGACATCCCAACCCCCAGTACCTCAGCATGAAATAAGGTGGACTCTTGGAGGTGGAGTCTTTCAAAAGGTAGCTCAGGCTTAAAGGCCGTATGGGAGAGTGCCAATTCAATATGACCAGTGTCCTTATTAGAAGAGAGATTAGGACATAGACATGCACAGTTGGAAGATCATGTAAAGACATATGCAGAACGCCTTGGGATGAAATCAATCTTTCTGGCATCTTGAGCTTGAACTTCTGGCTTCCAGAATGGTGAGGAAATAAATTTCTTTTGCTTAAGTGGCCAGTCTGTGGTATCTACTCTAGCAGTCCTAGCACACCATCACTGATCTAGCAGAGGAAGCAGTAGATCCGGGATAACACAAAGGCTAAATCTGTGGAGTTATCAGCTGTCATGAAGTCTTGGGCAGGTTGCTTCTGCTCTAGTTTGCAGTTTCCTCACACGTCTAAGGAGGAAACTCACCTATCATTCCTTCATGCTCAGAAGGGGGCATTCTATATGTATGTAAAAGGAGGTAGAAAAGGGCAACACTACTGAGTGATCAGCTATTCTAGCCCAGTGAGGTTTTACTTTTTGAACTCATGAATCCATTTTTAAATAAAAACTGTTATGGAAAAGTCAGTATAAGAGTCACTTAATTGAAATGGGCCTTCTCTGGTTGAAGCAGCTCATATTGTTCCAACCCCTTTGCCTTTATGGTGGACCTACATCAACTCCCTGTGAACTATTAGGGATCCCTGGGTAATAGTCTGAGAACCACTTATTGCTCTAATCCTGTCATATTTCAGGCTTGGAGGCTAAAGCCCACACTGTTAAACAACTCACCTCAGAATCACCCAGTGACTCAGTATGAAAGCTGAGCTCTACTCCTGACTGTCTGGGTCGTTCATCTTTTCTCTGCATTTGGTGTGGTGTTAAGAATAATTCAGTGTTGTTGATAGCATACAAAGTATAACTTCTCCTTTTTTTTTTTCCTATAAAACGTTCTCAACAGAAATTTTCATGGGAGACAACATTTTCACCAGAGAATCTGATTATATTCACCCAGAGTGTAGACATAAGTGAGGCTATCTATACCAAGAAGAGCACAATTTACTCACATTAAAACTCCCCATTCTCTTCTGAGACTCAGCAGGCTACGCTGTCTTCCAGGACTAACCTCCTTCAGCCTTCTATGATTACACAGGCTAGGCAGAAGTAGGGAGACATACTTGTTCAAATAGATTTGAAAGAAGGGAAAATAACCAAACTATAGCATGAGAAAGAAAGAGACCTAGAGGAAAGAAAACATCACATGATAGGAATTCTGTGTTTCTTGGCTCCGGCTCCCATTTTCATACCTTGTTCCCTTTAAGAAAACCTAATTTCCCCACAGGCTGTCTCCTGATTGACTTTCACTTGATACGGTCACTCGATAGCACCGATCAGTTAATCCCTCCATATGGTTAAAATTAAACCACCAATCCATGCTCATTTTCCCCCTTACGCTTGCTAATTTCTTGTGAAGATTATCCTTCCAGCTAAATTACCCTCATTCCTTTATTATCACATCCGTATTTCCACAGGAAGCTGTAAGGTTCTGAAGAATGGGAGACTTGTTGGAGCACTTCCTCTGTCCTTGACGTCCTACAAACTCTCCTGTCTTTCCCAACTTAGGAAAGAAAATGGCTGGGGGTAGGGGCTCTGCATTAAGTGACCTCTGAAATTTCTCATAGCCCAGGGACTGGTTATGTGAGATCTTTGCTGGGAATATGATGGTGATGGTGGGGGCAAGATGTCTTGCTCTTGGAATTCTCCACTTCTCCCCTCAACTCTGAAGTCTAAAGCAAGACAAATAGTCTTCTGTGTCATCCTGACCTTGAAAGCCAATGCCGTGAAGTTATTTCCTTTTCACGGTTGTGGATTTCCATTCCCAGGGCCTCACAGAGGCTGCCCCAGGAGAATACAATCTGGCCTTGCTGTCCCAGCCTTTGCGTTAAGCATAAAAGCCTTGCATTAAGCATAAGAGCTTTGCATAAACTAAAGGTACCAAGCAAAGTTTGGATATAAGTGTTAGGGTAAGTTATCTAGATCCTTTTGACATTTAACCTAACACCTTACCTAACTACTGAATTTTACCAACTGATTCCATTGGTTTTCTGATGGAAAACTTACCATTTATGAGATTTTTCAGGTTTAACTTGAGTCCCTTTAAGGCAGGGAGGCCCTTGACCATGAACAGTCATGGCAGACAAACCTATTCCTACATCCCCTGATGGGATAAGCTTCGGGTCCTAATAAGTTAAAATTCTGTGTGCTAGTTTCAATTTTCTGCTCCCAGGGTTGTTTCTCGTCTGGGCAAAACACCCGAGCAAGCCCATTATTTTTGCTTTTCTTATGACTCTTGTTATTTCTTTCTGCCCAAGTTGGCTGCACACAAGCCCCGTCCCTCACAGTGCAAGAAAAGATAGGACTCCTGCCCCAAGGGTTTAGCAACCTCACATTTTCCTCTCTGCTGCCTCTATTTTTGTTCCAGTGTACCAGGAGTTCTGAAGCCTTGGCGGTTCTGAAACACTTTACTGTGTTTTGTTTTGTAGGAAACACTTGGGTTTTATGGCTGTGGGTTATAAAAGGCTTCCTCCCCTCCCCCTCTGCTTCTCCCGGGAAATTTGATGGGTGTGACCGGTACCAGTGGGCCCTGCTGGGAAAGCCCAGGCCACGCTCAGCTTTCAGCCTGAGCCATGACTCTTTCCGTTTTGGCTACAGCTTGGTCCTAATTTTGTCCCCCTCTGGCTGGCTCTGTTTATTGGCATTAATGTTTCATATTAAAATTTAATATTTAACTTTTGCTTTCAATATTTAATGTTCTGCATCTTACATTTGGTTGTTTCCCTTCTGGGAGCGGTCAGCTGCACTGCGTGATGCAAGAGCTAATCCCTTTGACTTCCAGTAAAATACCCCTCCCCCACCCCCAACGCCTTTCTTCCTTTCCTTGTTCACCATCACTCTGCATTCAAATCCATCGCGGTAACTACCTGGAGGACATTTCTGTCTTCTGCTCCCACACGTATTCAACATTTATTTATTGAGTGCCAACTCAGTGGGATATTATAAAAGGTGCTGCTATGGACCCACACACACACAAATGAGACCCAAGTCTTAACTTGAGAAAGTCAGAGAGAAAGCATCATACAAATAAGGCGACAAGTATTAAACAAAGTTACGTGGGAAATTATAGAGGAGAGGATGACTAGCTCTGCCTTGGGAACTATGGAAGGTTATTCCAGAATGCCTGCAGGCTCAGTTGTGTCTGACTCTGATTCCATGGACTGCAGCTAACCAGTCGCTTCTGTTCCATGGGATTTTCCAGGCAAGAATATTGGAGTAGGTTGCCATTTTCTAATCCAGGGGATCTTCCAGACCCAGGGATTGAACCAGTATCTCCTGAGTCTCCTGCATTGGCAGGCAGATTCTTTACCACTGAGCCACGTGGGAAGCCCCTTATTCTGGAAAAGAAGCCATCAAAGTGAGTCTTAAAAGAAATAGAAGGCCTTATCAGATTGGGTGGAGGAAGGGAATTCTGTATACATTGGACAAAGGTATCAGAATGCAAAAACATCTGGATTCCAGAGCATAGAAAACATATTTAGCTCCTTCTAGGTGGGATAAAGCACCCCACTCCAGCACTCTTGCCTGGAAAATCCCATGGATGGAGGAGCCTGGTGGGCTGCAGTCCATGGGGTCGCTAAGAGTTGTACACGAATAAGTGACTTCCTTTCACTTTTCACTTTCATACACTGGAGAAGGAAATGGCAACCCACTCCAGTGTTCTTGCTTGGAGAATCCCAGGGACGGTGGAGCCTGGTGGGCTGCCGTCTATGGGGTCGCACAGAGTTGGACACGACTAAAGTGACTTAGCAGCAGCAGCAGCAGCAGGTGGGATAAAACGAACTGTATTTAAGATATCTGCCTGTGAGTCACTCAAAATATAGCTGGAAAACTAAGGCAAATATCAGGAACCAATGAGAAAGCAATTGGATATATAACCTAGTGCCTGATTGTATAGAGTCAGAGAAGGAAACTTTATATTCCAACCATCTTTCCTTTGGCACCTTCCCTATCAGATGAAGTTCACCTTCACAGACCATTGGTTCATCCACCAGAAAGGAAGTCATAGGCTCTCAGGGAAGTATGAGCAAAGAGAGGAAGAACTAAAATAAAGAAGCTGGAAGAACACAACTAGAGCTTGGTAATTCAAAGGAAGCACTGAGTAAACAAAGCAAGTAATGGATAGAATGGACCAAGGTACAAGTGAACAAGATGGGACAATTGGAGACTAAGGCTGTGTAGCCTAGATGTCTTTTGGGACATTTCCAGTAAGCTGATGACAAAAAAGCTTAAAAAACAAAACAAAACACATTTATTGAAGCTATCTTTGTTTTTGCTAATTATAAAGGTAATAATGTTTGTAAAAAGGTTGCTTGTTTTCAATTCACAAATACATAGAGAAGAAAATTCTCTCCTACGCCAGGTTTGGCCCATGACTGTCAAAGCATATGTACTTCTGCTGCTGCTGCTAAGTCACTTCATTCATGTCCAAATCTGTGCGACCCCGTAGATGGCAGCCCACCAGGCTCCCCCACCCTTGGGATTCTACAGGCAAGAACACTGGAGTGGGTTGCCATTTCCTTCTCCAATGCGTGAAAGTGAAAAGTGAAAGGGAAGTTGCTCAGTCGTGTCTGACTCGTAGCGACCCGTGGACTGCAGCCCACCAGGCTCCTCCGTCCATGGGATTCTCCAGGCAAGAGTACCAGAGTGGGGTGCCAATGCACTTCAAATACATACAAATATGTTTTCAAGTGGGCTGAACGTCAAAGGCTTTTATAACACCGTCACACCGAGCAGAGGGTTGGTGACCCTAGCACAGTCAGACAGTAGTACGAGAACATGCTGGAACTGGAGGATAGAAGCAAAGCTTCTGCATTTTTCAATATCGGCAAACCATAGACAAGTAGCTATCTGAAGTCACAGTAGGCCTGGAGCCTGAAAATAAGCAAAACTCTCAAATCAAGTCAGGAAGCCGCCATGAAGAGCATCACAGTGGAGGAACTCCCGCGAGGAGTCGCTTGTAGGGGGCTTCCGAGGAATTTCATAGTCGGGGAGATTAACACGGAGTGAAAGGCGGTTTACGGGAGAGAGGATGACTCAGAGACTGAGATCAAGGTTGGTGTCTCAGCTCTGCGGTCCAGCAGCTCTCTGACCCAGGGTATTTATGCAGCGGAGACTCCCTTTCGTGGATGTGGAGGATAAGAGCAACACTTGCCCTACAACGTCACAGAGTTGCCACGAGGATCACGTGACTCACTCCCTCACTCTGCAGGTGTGTGCTCAGCCAGGCCCCCTTCTAGGAGCCAGAGTTAGAGAATAAACAAAATAAGCAAACACCCTTCCCCTAGACAGCCGAATTCTAGGAAGTTCAGTGGACATGCGAGTTCAGGTCATTGATTTCACATGAACTGGCTATGCCCCGAGCATAAGAGGACCCCTGTGTTCTGTTAATTAACCTGCTGCACCTGACTGTGACGAAATCGGTGAATAGGGTCTCACTGACGTGGGACTTTGATGGGTAGATCGGATCTAATCAGGCAGAAAGGAGGGGAAAGGATTTCCAGTAGTTTGGCTTAATGGGTGTAATGGTGGAAATCCATGGATTGTCTGGGATAAAGTTTTGGCTTTGAATGGGATGGGTCAGCTTCTCAGGCACTCACTTCAGCAGTTCACTCAGGAGTCTGCTCCTCATCTCCTTATAGGAGGCAAAGATCACCACAAACGTGGTGAGGTCCCCCATGATCACTGCTATAGCAAGATGCTCGGGTGTTCTAAGCAGGACGGCATCACAGGGAGGAAGCTGCAGATTCTGGAAAGAATCCACCACCACCCAGGGCTCTGCGCCAGCTTCAGCGCCCTTTCTCTCAGATCTATTGGACAGATTGATTTTACTTTAACTTACAAATTCTTGACCAACTTGGAGCTGTAGAGATGTCTGGATGGAAGTCAAGGCTAGGTGAGAGAGAATTTTGAAAAGTCATTCATAGAGCTGGAAAAGGAACAAAGGCGGGAGAGACTAACCCCAAGTAAGCAACAACCATGGGACTGTTAAATGCTCTGTTTTGTTTTCTCCTGTTGTTAAGTCGCTAAGTCATGTCCGTCTCTTTTGTGACCCCATGGACTGTAGCCCACCAGGCTCCTCTGTCCATGGGATTTCCCAGGCAAGAATACTGGAGTGGGTTGCCATTTTCTTCTCCAGGAGATCTTCCCAACCCGGGGATCAAACTCACACCTTCTGCATTGGCAGGCAGATTACCACTGAACCACCACTCACTCCTGTTCACTGGTCATAATACCAGTATTTTTTGAATGATTATGTGAAAAGCATCAAGCTTAAGTTTCTATACATGCTATCAATATGGAACCCTCTCAACCACCCTCATTCATTCAACAAATATTTATTGGCTCTCTTCTATGGAAGATAGAAACTGCTACCATCTCCATCAAACAGACAAGAAAATGAGAACTCAGACAAGTTAATTTTCCAGGTTTACTTAATTAACTACAGAAGTAGGACTCAAACCCACATAGTTTGAATCTGTACATAGAACTTACACATTATGCTGTAATATAATTCTGGCATAGTTCAGTGCCCCAAAACATGAGCTGTTGCATTTTATTAGCACCACAGTTATCCTTATTTTACAGATGATGCAACTGAGGCCCAGATAGGTGATAACACCTGTGCAAAGTCCCATAGCCAGACACTGGCTGAGATGAAATTTGAACCCATGTCTCTTGGACCCTAGAGCCTGCCATTTCTGCAGCATATCCTTGTCTCCTTCAGGCTCATCCGCCGCTGATTCAGGAATCTTTCCCCTTTCCCATTCATTCCCTATGCACATTTCCAAATGCAGTCATAGCATCTCAGGAACAATTACAAATACAGTGGCTAATAATGGTCAGGGAGTCCTGACTGTTTGCCAACATCATGGCAAGACAGCGGCACTCTTGTCTCCTGCGGCCCCTGTCTGTCTTCATGCCCCGCCTTCCAGACTTGCATCTGGTTCTCACTGGTGAAAGTGCCAGGTGTGCACGAAGGCCACACTGTTCTTCCTTCCCCCAGGGAGACTAAGGCTGACATGATTAGTCCCCCAGGCCAGGCAGGATCTTGTGTCCAGCATGTTCTACCTCAGCTCTTCCTCTCTCCCCAAACTGCCCGCATCCCACCTCTTCCCCAGTGGGTTTGACATGGTGGAGCTGAACTGCAGAGGAGGAGTAGAAATAGGTGCTGCTGGATGAACTGACAACACGGTCACAACCGCCAGCCTGGCTCCACTGTCAGCCAAGCCAGCCGACGGCAGGGGCAGCAGACACTCTGGGGTTCTGAATTCCCTCTGGATTATTCATGAGTGCACATAGTCCCCTCTGACAGCCGCAGGTAAAATCCCAGATCAAATTTTTCTCTTCCCCTTAAAAGGACCCTATCAGTATCCCTGGGGTCAGGCAGATTCACCATCTAGCCTTTCTTGCTGGAGCTGGGGGTACTTGGAGGCCACTTGGAATTGGCCAGGCTGGATTAGGTTTCCTCCTGCTCATTGTGTCCTGGTGAATGAGATCCTAAGTGTGGGGAGAGGTGGGGTGGGGGAGGAGGGCTGTCAGAATAATTTAATGATTTACAAAAACCTAAGGTTATTTTTGTATTTTTTCAACCTACCTTATTGCTGTACTACCCTGCCTGCATCCAGCCCTGGCCCCCGAATCTTTCATGCATACTTAGGCTACACTCATCTTCCTTCAATGCCTTTGCACACATCACCCCACACCTAATGCCCTGTGGCTCTGCATTGCCCACAGGTTTACCCCAGTACACTAATCTCAGAATCAGGTGTGGCTCTAGTAACTTATGCCTTCAAATCATGAGTAGTCATATTGGAGAACAATCAGATTATTAAAACTAATTAAAACAGATTTAGGGTACTCCTTCTCTCATGCCCTTGTAATTGTATTTTTATATGATTCCTTATCACACATTTTAAAAAATTTGTTTTACTGAAGTATAGTTGATTTAAAATATTGTATTAGTACAGCAAAGCATTTTTTTGTATTCTTTTCCACTATGATTTATTACAGGATACTGAATATATTTTCCTGTGCTATACACAGGACCTTGTTGTTCATCCATTCTATATATAATAATTTGCATCTGCTAATCCCAGACTCTCAATCCATCACTCCTCCATTCCCCTGCCCTCTTGGCAACCACAGTCTGTTCTATATGCTTGCCCGTCTCATATTTGAATACATCATCATATCATAAAACCTAGCCATGTGACCCTTTAAAAAGAACTAAGGCTCAGTTTCTTCAACTGCAAAATGAAGAGTAAAAAGGGCACACGACTCGTGGACTTATTCATTGAAGAAGTATTGATTGAGTTTCTATTATATTCCAAGCACTTCCGTTACATCTTCATGCACGATTGTATCAGTTGCAGGGAACAGATCAAGCATCTATGGTCTCACACTAAGGATGAAGTGACGTAATAAGAGCTAACACTTACTGAGGGCTCAGAACGGAGCCTAGCAAGTGGTAAAACCTCAATGACTGTTCTGCATGCTTAATCTCTAAAATCATCTTGTGAAGTAGGTGTTACAGTAGCCCACCTCTGTGAGTGAGTGAGTGAAGTCGCTCAGTCGTGTCCGACTCTTTGCGACCCCATGGACTATAACCTACCAGGCTCTTCCCTCCATGGGATTCTCCAGGCAAGAGTACTGGAGTGGGTTGCCATTTCATTCTCCAGGGGATCTTCCCGACCCAGGGATCGAACCTGGGTCTCCAGCATTCCAGGCAGATGCTTTAACCTCTGAGCCACCAGGGAAGCCCAGCCTGCTTCTGTGGATACACCTAAATGATGAATAAAATAATGGTTTAAAGAATTTGCTCAAGTACACCACCTAGCAAATGGCAGAGCCAGAATTGGAATCTAGGCAACCACTGTTCTTTGTTACATCTGGATTTGGGCTTAAAACATTTAGCACAACACCTGGCACATAATCAGCACTTAGTCAAAGCTATTATTCTCAGTCTCATTTTCATTATTATATTTCAAATTCTGAGAAGTGCTAATAACTCATTTAATCTAATATTATTTTGCATAATTGCACCAATTATAAATTATGGTAAGGCTTGCGAGTGCCCTGTGGTACTATTTGTTTACATTCATGCAAAATACCGTCTGATTTCCATCAAACTCTGAATACACCATGAAAACATATTGCATTCATGAGTGTCTTCTGCCACATTTGTTGTGGTAGGGGAATAAAAAAACAAAACTGCTGCAAATAAAATCTCAAAAAAGAACTGGCCTTTCAAGGTCATAGTAAGAAACATGATTAAGTGGAAAAGGAATGTGCTTTGGTATTGGGTCAATTGTTCAAATTTCCAACTCTGCCACTTGTTAGCTGTGCATGTTTGGGTAAGCAGCTTACCTTCTCTGAGCCTTCCTTCTGTTCTGCAAAATGAGAGGGTTGCCTCAGGTTATCTGGTCCTTTTCAGCCTTCATGTGTGTGATTCCAGGTGTAAGTACAGTTCAGTTCAGTTCAGTCGCTCAGTCATGTCTGACTCTTTGTGACCCCACAAATCGCAGCAGGCCAGGCCTCCCTGTCCATCACCAACTCCCGGAGTTCACTCAGACTCATGTCCATCGAGTCAGTGATGCCATCCAGCCATCTCATCCTCGGTCGTCCCCTTCTCCTCCTGCCCCCAATCCCTCCCAGCATCAGAGCCTTTTCCAATGAGTCAACTCTTTGCATGAGGTGGCCAAAGTACCAGAGTTTCAGCTTTAGCATCATTCCTTCCAAAGAAATCCCAGGGTTGATCTCCTTCAGAATGGACTGGTTGGATCTCCTTAGAGTCTTGTCTTGTGTTGTTGGAAGAGGGTGTTTGCTATGGCCAGTGCATTTTCTTGGCAAAACTCTATTAGTCTTTCCCTGCTTCATTCCACATTCCCAGGCCAAATTTGCCCATTACTCCAGGTGTTTCTTGACTTCTTTCTTTTGCATTTCTGTCCCCTATAATGAAAAGGACATCTTTTTTGGGTGTTAGTTCTAAAAGGTCTTGTATGTCTTCATAGAATCGTTCAACTTCAGCTTATTCAGCATTACTGGTTGGGGCATAGATGCTTTTCTTATGTTTGCAGACGAGGAATTTAACCTTTACTCTGACTCTCAGTATGTGGTCAGGCTTTTTCTGCACATTGAGACTTCAGTTCGGCCCGAAAACAAAACTACTATCTTTCACTTGTTAACTAAATTGCAACAGCAAATTTGGAAACGTAACTGAGCATTTTTTATTGGCCCCATTCAAACTCAATCTGGACTGCCTAGACCTTTAAATTCTGTAAATGATTTGGCAGATTCATTTACCAGGGTTATGGTGACCTCTGTTTTTGAAGAAGCCAGAGCCTCTCACTCACTTCATCATCAAAATGCTACTGCATTAAGATATCAATTTCAGATTCCTTGAGAATCTGCTCGAGAGATTGTTTGTTCCTGTTCACATTGTCACACTATTATAAATAGTTTGTCTATGGGAGTTAGCCCTCGTGGTCTCAGATCTAATGCACTCTGGTTGATGGATGTAACTCATGTCTCCTCATTTGGAAAATTGTCTTTTGTTCATGTAACTATAGATACATTTTCTCATGTTATTGCTGCCACTGCTTGCACTGTAGAGGCATACAGGGATGTAAAACAACATCTTTTTACTTGTTTTTCATATTTGGGTCTACCAAGGGTGTTAAAAACTGATAATGCCCTTGCTTACACTTCTAAGTCTTTCCAGGAATTTTGTACAAAGTTTCAAATGAAACATAACACAGGCATCCCATATAATCCTCAGGGGCAAGCTGTAGTGGAAAGAGCACACCAAACAATAAAACTACAAATTCAAAAATTAAAGGAAGGGGAATTTAAGTATAGTTCCCCCCATCAGATTTTACAACATGTTCTCTTTGTAATAAATAACCTGAATGCTGATTCGTCTGGAACCACTGCAATGCTTTGTCATTGGTGTCCAGAACAACAAAAGGTAAAGCTGTTGGTAAAGTGGAAGGACCTCCTCTCCTGACAATGGAAAGGTCCCAATCCATTGTTAACTAGCGGCCGAGGATATGCTTGTATTTTTCCACAGGATACAGATTCACAGATTTGGATCCCGGACAGATTGATTCATCGTGTTGCAGCTCCCCAGACACCTGGTTCCTCCACTGTCTGCTGCTGCTGCTAAGTCATTTCAGTCGTGTCTGACTCTGTGTGATCCCATAGATGACAGCCCACCAGGCTCCCCCATCCCTGGGATTCTCCAGGCAAGAACACTGGAGTGGGTTGCCATTTCCTTCTCCAATGCATGAAAGTGAAAAGTGAAAGGGCCCCAAAAAAGGGAGGGGCCTCCTTTACCTCCACTCCCTCCTCCAGTATGAGAAATGCCGCTGACCTCGGATGACTGACATCGGACATCCCGGATGAGCAGGGAGTGGAGCCGCCAACCAGACAGATGTCACAACTCCATATATGAGATATTGCTCCCCCTAATCCTTTACCCCACAGGAAAGTGCCAGGACATCCTACTCAGGCAACTCAGCAAGCCTCCATACCCACCTGGGGACAGATAAAAACACTCTGTCACCAGGCACAGGGGATAGCTTCTTTACAGGGATCTTCAACCTCCCCTGAGAAAGTATTTATTGCTATGCTTGCCCTACTATCTTGCCAGGTAGGCATCTCCTCCCCCACTCCAGAAAATTATTGGACATATTTCCCTGGTCCTCCAACTTTTCAAGTAGTCACATGGAGTAGTGACCCTATAAGAGTTAATAAAGACCAACCTCGCCTTCTGGAAGGATCTTATACTTCCCATGTAAAAGACCAATACCCTATTAATTTCAATTATACCTTTAGGGGACTAACAGACAATCTTCCTGTTTGCTTTAATTTTCCCTCTGGTCATACAGGAAACTTTATTGCTCCCACCAAAAAAGGATGTGTTGGAGCCTCTAAAAAAGCAGTTATCACAGACTCCTCAACCTCAAAATTTGCATTTAAAGGGGATCGGTCAGTTTGGATATTACAAGCTCATATGCATGGGGTCCTTGACCCCTATAAATCCTTGTTTCTCAAAGCTCCACCAGAATATCCAAATTGTGGCAATGTTGCTCCCTCAGATGTCATATGGAAAACTATAGATGATCATTTAGGGTATCTGATTTGGAAATCTTGTACTTATAATTCAAGAATTGATTACAGAATACTGGGAGGAGGAAATTATACAATTCATGACTGGAGCAACCCAAATCCAAGTCTGGACCCACTGTCCAATGGTGATTTTATTGATAGATTGGGCAATTGGAAAGAATATTCAGTTCCTTGGCCATTAGCCACCACTAGATGGCATCAGATCAATTTGTTCCCTCTATGCTGTCTTATACAGCTAAGGGTAAAAATTTTGGCAGCCAGAAATTTGGAGAGCCCTTGATGCTACTGCCCCTATTACTTTAACCCGGTGAGAAAATAATTCTATTTACTCTATTTTAGCTTGTCTACCTCTCCTTATGTTTTTCTTTTCACTAATGGCTCTGGAAGACTTAATATACAAATGATTTATTAAGGTGGATCTAATGTAGTGTCTTGTGAACAATGTATGCTCTCATCTTGTTTGACCCCTCAATATAATATTTGTTCTTTTGTGGTGTTGCAAAACGTCCACCCTATAGTATGGTGCCTGTGACTGTAACCACTTATTGGTATAATTATGGTCTTGTTGTGCTGCAACAACTACAAGATTTACTGCGATCATGACAGTTTGTGGGCTTACTTATTTTGGCAATATCAGCTTTAATAACTGCAATTACTCTGTTATTGTGGCAGCAATATCACTGACTTAACCAGTGCATACTGCCCAATGTGTTGATACTATGTCTAACAATGTTTCTTTAATGTTGGCAACACAGGAAGTTATAGACAGGAAACTAGAAATGAGGGTAGACACTCTAGAAGAAGCAATAATACATATTGGGACTGAATTACAGGCTTTAAAAGTAAAATTGGCAATGTCTTGTCATGCCAACTACCGGTGGATATGTGTAACACCCCTGAAAGTAAATGAGACTGATTATGACTGGGAGAAGATTAAAAATCATATTTCAGGTGTTTGGAATAGCTCAGATATTAGTTTAGATTTAGGGAAACTTCATAATCAGATACAGACCATGGAACACTCCCAGTTAGATTTTACTGTCGCAGGAGTAGCGAGTTACTTTTTCCATACTTTCTCTAACTTTATTTTTGGAAATAACATCCTGTCTACTATTTTTAGCTATGCTTCTGTGGCCGCTCTAATTCTGCTTCTCATAATTATTCTTCCTTGTATTGTCAGGATTCTTTGACAGAGCATTCAGAGGCTCGTGACTAACTACATCTGGCTGTCTTAAGAAATAAAAAAGAGGGAGATGCCAGGAGCCAGCATGGGAGATCCCACCCATGACAAAAGTCATGACCTTTGACAGGCAAAGGTGAGTCAGGACTCGAGGGAACCCCTGGACCTGCTCGAGAATCTACCCCCAAACCAGAATTTGCCTGTCCTGCTATTTTTCACCAACTCCTCTTTTACCAATGGAGGGCTGTCCCTGACCATCTTTCTCTGAAGAAAATTAACTTAGAGCTCTAGTTATTAAGTCCCCTGGCCATAATTGGAGTGCTTCAATTCAAACCCCTCTGATAGCTTTCTAACTTGCCTGGCAGGTTTATCTGGACTTATACAACTATGCATGTGATTGTTTACAGCCTCCCAACCACAAGAGACACATTCTAGGAATGTAGAGCCTTTAGAGGAGTTAAAAATTATTAGAATAGTATTGGTGAAGGATTTCATTATTGAACCAATACTTGCTGCCAAGTTTTCATATCCTTTATTTGTTGTGTACCCAGGATTGTATTAATTACTATAGTTGGTGTGTACAAAAAATAATTAGCAACATTAGATCCTTGAGTTAACTACTTTCTCTGTTGTAACCTACTGCACCTTTGTTCTATAAGAATGCAAATTTATTTAGTACTTTGAGGGTGATGCAGATTAAAGAAAAAAACATGCCAAGGGAAAATGAGTTTTTTGGTTGATTAACATTTTCCAAGTAAAAGAGCCATAAAATGTTAACAAGCCTCCTGGCCAGAAGATAATGTAAATCACCTGAGACCTTTTGTATATGGAAAGGTATGCAGAAAGAAAGCCTGGTATCAAGAAGGGTCAGGGCTGCTTCCCCTGTATGATTCTGCATCTTCCATTATGTAAAACTTAGGGTATATAAGCTCCTTTTGAAAATAAAGTTATGGGTCTTGCACAAGCTTGATCTCCCCATGTCATAATTTTTTTTCTCTCCTTATCTCTTTTTCAGGCTAATTCCCTGTAGTGCAGGGGCCCTCTGAGTTCACTTTCCTTCCTGGGCTTCTAAGACCCAATTGAGAAGGTGCCCAAGGTGGGGGCACCTTCTGCCATTCGAGAGGGTGCCTGCGCCCTCTGTGAAGAGTGCAAGTCCCTTGTCCGGGGAGTTTTGACTTTTTCATAAACCAAGGAATATCAGTCTTTTTCCTCTCCCCTATTCTCTTAACTGAAAATTCTTACCTTATCTCTCTATATATATCTCTATTGCCACACTGTCCAAGCTTTGGATAACCTGGATCCAACCGGGGCTGGTCCCTGGTAAAAAGCGGGTCCCTGAGGTCATCATAACTCGAGAGGAACACCAAGTTTTCTGCTGCAACTCGAGAAAAACCAGGAGACTCACCCCTCAATGCAAGATGAGGCCCTCTTACAATGCAGCATCTCAAATAAATCCCACCTTCCCTCTAGAGCCTCGAAAGGGTCCTTGACACCCTTGATGCAACTCAAGGAGTTCCCAGACATACAAGTCTCCACTCGAGTGGAATAACGAGTGTCCTGCCACGAGTCAAGAAGAGCCCTGTTTTTCCTTCCTCATCTCGAGATGAGGGTCCATTCCCCTGCTTCTTCGGGAAAAGAATCCTGGCATTCCCGTCGCACCACAAGAGGAGGCGATCTCAAGATGAAAGTTGAGAGGAACTCTGGGAGTCATGCCAACATTCCAAAAGACCCCAATGTCCCAATCCACTCCAGATATACCTGATTCCCCTGCACTGACTCAATTGCCACCCTGAGTATCGACTCAAAACAAGATGGCAGATGTGACATCCCTGTGACACCTTGAGAGAAAGCCACAGATCTCTCTGTCAAATCGACAGGAAGCCTGAAACTGCATTTCCAGCTCAAGAGGAAGGCAGATTTGCATTTCCCCACATGAGAGGAGGCCTGATTCCCCTGTTGAAACTCCAAGGGAAACCTGAGATCCATGTCGGCATGGGAGAGAAATACGAGGTGCCAGCCTCAGCTACGTTGAGGACCTAAGACCTGGAACTGACTGGAGAGGAATCCCGAGAGGCTGCTTGCAACTTGCATGGAGACTGGACTTTCCTGAGGCAACACGAGCGGGACCATGAAGTCCCCGTCATAACTCAAGAGGAACCCCAGTTTTCCTGCCGCAACTCGAGAAAAACCAGGAGATTCTCCCCTCAACACGAGATGAGGCCCTTTTCCACTGTGGCATCTCGAGAGAACTATCACCTTCCCTCTTGAGCCTCGAAAGGGTCCTAGACACCCTTGATGCAACTCAAGAAGTTCCCCAACATACCCATCTCCACTTGAGAGCAGCATTTAGTGTCCCGCCTCAAGTCATATTCAGTTCAGTCGCTCAGTCGTGTCCAACTCTTTGTGACCCTATGAATTGCAGTATGCCAAGCCTCCTTGTCCATCACCAACTCCCGGAGTTCACTCAGACTCAAATCCATCGAGTCAGTGATGCCATCCAGCCATCTCATCCTCTGTCGTCTCCTTCTCCTCCCTCCCCCAATCCCTCCCAGCATCAGAGTCTTTTCCAATGAGTCAACTCCTCACATGGGGTGGCCAAACTACTGGAGTTTCAGGTTCAGCATTATTCCTTCCAAAGAAATCCCAGGGCTGCCTTCCCTCAGAAAGGACTGGTTGGATCTCCTTGCAGTCCAAGGGACTTTCAAGAGTCTACTCCAACACCACAGTTTAAAAGCATCAATTTTTCAGTGCTCAACCTTATTTCATAGTCCAACTCTCACACCCATACATGACCACTAGAAAAACCATAGCCTTGACTGGACGGACCTTAGTCGGCAAAGTAATATCTCTGCTTTTGAATATGCTATCTAGGTTGGTCATAACTTTTCTTCCAAGGAGTAAGCGTCTTTTAATTTCATGGCTGCAATCACCATCTTCAGTGCTTTTTCATCCCCCCAAAATAAAGTCTGACACTGTTTCCTCTCTTTCCCCATCTATTTCCCAAGAAGTGATGGGACCGGAACCATGATCTTCACTTTCTGAATGTTGAGCTTTAGGCCAACTTTTTCACTCTCAAACTTTCACTTTCATCAATAGGCTTTGTAGATCATCGTCACTTTCTGCCATGAGAGTGGTGTCATCTGCATATCTGAGGTTATTGATATTTCTCCTGGAAATCTTGAATGACAGAATGTGGTCCACTGGAGAAGGGAATGGCAAAGCACTTCAGTATTCTTGCCTTGAGAACCCCATGAACAGTATGAAAAGGCAAAATGATAGGATACTGAAAGAGGAACTCCCCACGTCAGTAGGTGCCCAACATACTACTGGAGGTCAGTGGAGAAATAACTCCAGAAAGAATGAAGGGATGGAGCCAAAGCAAAGACAATACCCAGCTGTGGATGTGACTGGTGATAGAAGCAAGGTCCAATGCTGTAAAGAGCAATTTTGCATAGGGACCTGGAATGTCAGGTCCATGAATTTTCTCATGATGTACTCTGCATAGAAGTTAAATAAGCAGGGTGACAATATACAGCCTTGACGGACTCCATTTCCTATTTGGAACCAGTCTGTTGTTCCATATCCAGTTCTAACTGTTGCTTCCTAGCCTGCATACAGATTTCTCAAGAGGCAGGTCAGGTGGTCCGGTATCCCCATCTCTTTCAGAATTGTCCACAGTTTATTGTGATCCACACAGTCAAAGGTTTTGGCATACTCAATAAAGCAGAAATATATGTTTTTCCGGAACTCTCTTGCTTTTTCCATGATCCAGCGGATGTTGGCAATTTGATCTCTGGTTCCTCTGCCTTTTCTAAAACCAGCTTGAACATCAGAAAGTTCACGGTTCACGTATTGCTGAAGCCTGGCTTGGAGAATTTTGAGCATTACTTTACTAGCATGTGAGATGAGTGCAATTGTGTGGTAGTTTGAGCATTCTTTGGCATTGTCTTTCTTTGGGATTGGAATGAAAACTGACCTTTTCCAGTCCTGGGACCACTGCTGAGTTTTCCAAATTTGCTGGCACATTGAGTGCAGCACTTTCACAGCATCATCTNTTGGAGCATTCTTTGGCATTGCCTTTCTTTGGAATTGGAATGAAAACTGACCTTTTCCAGTCCTGTGGCCACTGCTGAGTTTTCCAAATTTGCTGGCAGATTGAGTGCAGCACTTTCACAGCATCATCTTTCAGGATTTGAAACAGCTCAACTGGAATTCCATCACCTCCACTAGCTTTTTTCGTAGTGATGCATTCTAAGGCCCACTTGACTTCACATTCCAGGATGTCTAGCTCTAGATGAGTGATCACACCATCGTGATTATCCGGATCATGAAGGTCCTTTTTGTACAGTTCTTCTGTGTATTCTTGCCATCTCTTCTTAATATCTTCTGCTTCTGTTAGGTCCAGACCGTTTCTCTCCTTTATCGAGCCCATCTTTGCATGAAAATTTCCCTCCCTTGGTATCTCTAATTTTCTTGAAGAGATATCTAGGCTTTCCCATTCTGTACTTTTCCTCTCTTTCTTTGCATTGATCCCTGAAGAAGGCTTTCTTATCTCTTCTTGCTATTGTTTGGAACTCTGCATTGGGATGCTTATATCTTTCCTTTTCTCCTTTGCTTTTCACCTCTCTTCTTTTCACAGCTATTTGTAAGGCCTCCCCAGACAGCCATTTTGCTTTTTAGCATTTATTTTCCATGGGGATGGTCTTGATCCCTGTTTCCTGTACAATGTTACGAACCTCATTCCATAGTTCATCAGGCACTCTATCAGATCTAAGCCCTTAAATCTATTTCTCACCTCCACTGTATAATCATAGGGATTTGATTTAGGTCATACATGAATGGTCTAGTGGTTTTCCCTGCTTTCTTCAATTTGAGTCTGAATTTGGTAATAGGATTTCATGGTCTGACCCACAGTCAGCTCCTGGTCTTGTTTTTGTTGACTGTATAGAGCTTCTCCATCTTTTGCTGCAGAGAATATAATCAATCTGATTTCAGTGTTGACCATCTGGTGATATCCATGTGTAGAGTCTTCTCTTGTGCTGGCACACCATGTGCAGGTGGCAGTGGTGGCCGGTGCACTAAGCGTGGCTGGGAGCTACCCCACGTCCAAAGTCAGAGGCAGTGGCCTAGAGTGCCAGGCTGCAACAGTGCAGGAACGGTTGAGAGGAGCTACCCCGTGTCCAAGGCCAGGGACGGTGGACTGGAGGAGCTACCATGCATCCAAGGTCAGAGGCGATGGCCGAGAGGAGCCACCCCATGTCCGAGGCCAGGAGCAGTGCCCAGAAAGAGCAACCCACACCTGTGACCAGGGCAATGATCGGAAGGAGCAACTCCATGCCCAAGGAGTGGTGGCTGCCTGGGAGCAGGAGGGCCTAGAAGAGCCATCCCATGTTGAAGGTCAGGAAGGGCAGTGGGAGGAAAACCCCCTAATCCAAGGTAAGGAGCAGTGGCTGTGCTTTCCTGGAGCAGTTGTGAAGAGATTATGATCGGAAGGAGCAACTCCATGCCCAAGGAGTGGTGGCTGCCTGGGAGCAGGAGGGCCTAGAAGAGCCATCCCATGTTGAAGGTCAGGAAGGGCAGTGGGAGGAAAACCCCCTAATCCAAGGTAAGGAGCAGTGGCTGTGCTTTCCTGGAGCAGTTGTGAAGAGATACCCCATGCCCAAGGTAAGAGAAACCCAAGTAAGATGGTAGGTGTTGCAAGAGGGCATCAAAGGGCAGACACTTCCAATTTGCCTTGATTCATGGACCTGACATTCCAGGTTCCTATGCAATATTGCTCTTTACAGCATCGGACCTTGCTTCTATCACCAGTCACAACCACAGCTGGGTATTGGTTTTGCTTTGGCTCCATCCCTTCATTCTCTCTGGAGTTATTTCTCCACTGATCTCCAATAGTATATTGGGCACCTACTGACCTGGGGAGTTCCTCTTTTGGTATCCTATCATTTTGCCTGTTCATACTGTTCATGGGGTTCTCAAGGCAAGAATACTGAAGTGGTTTGCCATTCCCTTCTCCAGTGGACCACATTCTGTCAGACCTCTCCACCATGACCCTCCTGTCTTGGGTTGCCCCGTGGGCATGGCTTGGTTTCATTAAGTTAGACAAGGCTGTGGGCCTAGTGTGATTAGATTGACTAGTTTTCTGTGAGCATGGTTTCAGTGTGTCTGTCCTTTGATGCCCTTTTGCAACACCTACCCTCTTACTTGGGTTTCTCTTACCTTAGGCGTGGGGTATCTCTTCACAGCTGCTCCAGCAAAGCGCAGCCCCTGCTCCTTACCTTGAATGAGGGGTATCTCCGCACCACCGCCCTTCCTGATCTTCAACGTGGGATAGCTCCTCTAGGCCCTCCTGCGCCCGCACAGCCACCGCTCCTTGGACATGGGGTTGCTCCTCCCGGCCGCCGCCCCTGGCCTCAGAGTCTCACAAAACTTTTCCTTAATCCAATTTTCTTAGGGCAAGTTGTTAAAGAAAGACTATTAGGCTAGAGGCAAAGAACATTCAGTGACAACAACCCTGAATTCCATTACTAATAGAAAACCAATAATGAACATTGAACTTTTTGCTGGTGCCCTAAAAATAAATGGTCCTGGATTTTCTTTCAAAATGCAAGATTTTGAACTTCATTCTTTTGGTATTCATGTTGGAAGTTATTTGCAAATGGAAGGTGTATAGCATAGTGATAATTTCTTTCCAGGAACTTACCCAAGATCCAGAAAACTGAAGTGAGCATTTCAGAATAAAAGGAAGCAAAAGATTGTTTATCTGAAAGTTGTGCTGAGGTTCAAATTTATGACGGAGCTTTGAGACTTTACTTTCTTCCTCTGAGTCATGGATAAATAAATGCATCTTTTCAAATAGAAAGACATAGATAAATTTTCAAATAAAAAGACATTCTTTTGAGGGGGAAAGAGACCTTAGGGATTATTTGGCCAAAACCTTTTCATTTCAAAGATGATGAGATTCAGCTTCAGCAAACCTCATCCATAAAAGAGAGCTAATAATAGCACTTGCTTTGAGGTTTAAATAAGGTAATGTTTATAAACCACTTAGCATAGTACATGATATGAAATTAGTGCTCAATGATAGCACCTATTTATTATAATTTTTGCTTGGTACTGTATACCTGCCTTAAGCCACTTTGGTAGTCTTGGCATAGCTAAACGAGAACCTTAGTTTAGTCCTTAAGTGTCCCACTCCGTGTGACCTCATAGACTGCAGCCCACAAGGCTCCTCTGTCCGTGGAGTTTCCCAGGCAAGAATACTGGAATGGGTTGCCCTTTGCTTCTCCAGGGGATTTTCCTGGCCCAGTGATTGAACCCACATCTCCTACATTAGCAGGTGGATTATTTACTGCTGAGCCACCAGGAAAGCCCAAAATGAGAACCAGGGCTCCTCAAATCCAGACCAGTGCTCTTTTTAAAATATTCATTCAACACATATTTACTGAGTGTCTGCTAAGTTTCATGCGTTTTTATAAATACAGCAGTTGAGAAAAACAGACCAAAAAAAAAAAAAAACTGGTCTCATGGAACATAAATTCTAATGAGGAAGACATAATAAACAAATAAGTAAATGCATCTAGTCTGTAAGATAGGAAAAGGAAAAACAGAGAAGAGGTAAGAATTTGGGGGAAGGAGTAAGGGGGCGATTTCAAAGAGGATGGTCAAGATGGCAGGAAGTGAAGGAGGAAGCCATGTGGATCCTTGGGGGAAGCATTGCAGGCAAGAGAATAGGAGCCTACATGTCCTGAGGCAGAGCCGGGTGCTTATGTGAGGAGCATCAGGGGCGCCAGTATGACCAGAACAGCGTGGTAGGGGGATGCACACAGTAAATGTGCAGAACTCTGCAGAGCATCATCAGGACTTGGGCTTTTATTCCTAGAGACCTGGGGAGCTGTGGCAAGGCTTGAGCTGAAGAGTTGCTGGAGGAGATAGATCGCTTCTGACCCAGAACACATGGGTTCCTGGGGTTAACAAACCATATATAGAGAAAGAATATAAGACTGATACTGTATGTGTCCTGCACCACCTTAAACATGTATTATTTGGCCTTCTTCAAAATAAGTCATCTTAGGGAACTAGATGAGGCCAGACAAGAATGAGAGAGAGAGAGAAGGAAAGAGGGAAGGAAGGGAGGGATGCAGGGAGGGGAAAAAAATGGAGGAAATGAGGGAAGGAGGGGTCTGTATTGATTATCTATCACTGTGTAACAAATTACCCCCAAACCTAAGGAATTAAAAACCACACATTTATTATCTCATCATTCCCATGAGTCAGGAAGCCAGGCACAGCTTAGCTGGGTGTCTGTTATGGAATGTTCTATTATTATGCATTCAGTATATTATGGACTAAAAGTTCCCAAAATTTTTGTTGAAACCCTATCAACACAAATTAGAAGGTAAGGCCTTTAAGAGGTAATCAGGATTAGATGAAAGGAGGATTAGAGGAATGGAATAAAGTGCCCTTGTAAGAGTCATGAGTGGGCTTTCCATGCTCTGCTCCTTCCCATGACAGAACAAGGAGAAGACCAAGGCCTGCCGCCTGAAGGAGGGCTCTTATCAGACCCCGGTCCGTGATGGCAGCCTGACGTCAGACTTCTAGTCTCCAGAACTATGTGAAATGCATGCTGTTTATAAATCACTGGGTCTACAGTGCTTGATTATAGCAGCCTGAAGGGACTAAGACAGCGTCCCTGGCTCCAGGTCTCACGAGGCCCCCATCGGTGTGTCAGCCAAGGCTGCCGGCATCTCCGGCCTGCAAGCTCACTCATGGCAGGCCTCGGGTCCTCCCCAGCTGTGGGCCGCAGAGACCAGTTCCTGGCCACAGGACGTCTTCAGAGGGCAGCTCTCAACTTAGCAGCTGGTTTCTGTTTCCTTGGAGCCAGAAAAAGAATGTGAGAGGACACTCAAGGCAGAAGAGGCAGTCTTTTGCAACCAAACCTGGGAGTAATATCCACTGTGTCTGCCACAGACTATTCATTAGAAGCCAATCAGAACATCCAGCCCACAGTCAAGGGAGAATGTTATCTTGGACACGAATACCAGGAGGTGGCAGTTGTCTGGGACCAGCTCAGAAGCTGGGCACATGAGTTCAGGAAACAGGCCAACTTTCACACAAAGGGGAAGTAACAGATAAAAACAGTAGGAACTCCAAGGTCAGCCTCTCCTGATTTCTAAGAATATCAGTTTAGAGAGAGAGCCAGAGACCTACATGCAGCAGTAGCAGCCAGGCTTTATTACAGTGACCTCAGAGCCCACAGATGGGGCAATTCCAGAACATAACTAATTCCATATCCCAGATAGGCAGGCAGCTGAGTTTGATGGGGTGACTGTGATAGGCAGAATATTGGCTCCCAAAGCTGTCCCCATCCTAATCTCCAGGACCTGAGAACACGTTACCTGACATGACCAAAGAGACTTTGTACAAGTGACTTTCAGCTCGAGGTCTTGAGAAGCGGCAGTTATCTTGGATTACTTGAGTGGGCCCAAGGTAACCACAGGGGTCCTTGTAAGTGAATGAGGAGGAGACGCGATGACAGAAGCAGAGGTCGGAGTCATGTGGCTGCTGGCTTTCAAGATGAAAAGGAGCCAGAAGTCAAGGCATGTGGGTGATCTCTGGAAGCTGGGAAAGGCGAGGAAATGCATTTTCACGTAGAGCCTCCAGAACTACCATAGCCTTGTTGCTACCCTGGTTTCAGCCCAGTGAGACAAATTTTGGACTTCTGATCTTCAGAAATTAAATGTTCTCATCTTAAGCCACTAAGTTTGTGGTGAGTTGTTAACAACAGCAGTCAGTTTAGTTCAGTTCAGTTTCTCAGTTGTGTCTGACTCTTTGCAACCCCATGGACTGCAGCATGCCAGGCCTCCCTGTCCATCACCAACTCCGGGAGTTTACTAAAACTCATGTCCATTGAGTTGGTGTTGCCATCCAACCATCTCAACCTCTGTTGCCTCCTTCTCCTCCCGCCTTCAATCTTTCCCAGCATCAAGGTCTTTTCAAATGAGTCAGTTCTTCGTATCAGGTGGCCAAAGTATTGGAGTTTCAGCTTCATCATCAGTCCTTCCAATGAATATTCAGGACTGATTTCCTTTAAGATGGACTGGTTGGATCTCCTTGCAGTCCAAGGGACTCTCAAGAGCTGTAGGAAGCCAACATTATAACCTAGTTCTTTTCTTTGTTAACACTTCTTGATTTTTATCTCCAGTTTTTCTGATTATAAATAGCATTATCTTCGAAGTGATATTTATTTATTTTTATTACACAAGTAATACCCGTGCATTTGTGCTTAGTCGAGTCAGTCATATCTGACTCTTTGCGACCCCATGGACTGTACCCCTCCAGGCTCCTCAGTCCATGGGATTCTCCAGGCAAGAATACTGGAGTGGGATGCCATGCCCTCCTCCACAAGTAACGCCCAAATACACATAAAAATGAAAACATATATACAAAAAGAAAGGGCTTCCCTGGTGGCACAGTGGTAAAGAATCCAGCTGCCTATTCAGAAGACACAGGTTAGATCCCTAGGTCAGGAGGATCTCCTGGAGAAGAAAACAGCAACTCACTCCAGTATCCTTGCCTGGAGGATCCAGGATCCAGAACAGAGACCCCTGGTGGGCTACAGTCCATAGGGGCACAAAGAGTCGGACATAACTGAGGGACTGAGCATGCATGCAAAACGGTAACAACACATGCAGATTAATTTCCTTATGGTCATTCTCTCCAACCTGTCCTTTCCCCAAGTAACCATTGCTGTCATCTTGGTATATATCCTTCCAGACTATTTTCTATACCCTTTCATTCATAGATAAAATACACAGCCATTCAATATTTAACTCTTTCAGCAATTATTTATGGTGTCATTACTATATACTAAGCACTATTCTAGGTGCTAGAGACATAGCTCAAATCCCTGCCTTCCTAAAACTTACATATGTGAAACACACCCTCTAGACAGGATCAAGGCAGCAGTGAGAATCTAGGAAGTGACATCATTTGCCAGGTCTGTGCTGTCCATTACATAGCCTCTAAGTGCATGTGGCTATTGAGCACTTGTCATGTGGCCAGTCCTAACCAAGATGTAAGTGTAAACACACATTGGATTTTTAAGACAAATACAAGATACAGGATGTAAAATATCTCATTAATAATTTTTACATTTATTCCATATTGCCATAGCAATATTTTGAATATCAAAATAATATAATTTGTATATATCACTAAAATTAACTTGACACATTTCTTTTTACTTTTTATTTATGTGACTACTAGAGCATTTAAACTTAACAGGTGTGGCTTGTATTATGTTACTACTGGACAGAAAGTGATATATATATGTCTGGAGAGGATCGCATGGTCTGCTGACGAATGGACAGCAGCAGGCCAGAGTGAATGGGTGGCAAGACCAGCTGGGGGGTTCCTATAGCAGCCTATTCAGTGCTTGGTGAGGGGAAAGGTTGGAGGGAGCCTAAGAGGAATTAATAACCATTCAATAATACACTGTTGTGTTAGTTTCTTCTATACAACTAAATAAATAAATTTTTTACAGCAAAATTTTTGTTGCTCTGTACAAGAAAATAAATCAGTTTTATGTACTCATATATTCCCTTCTGCTTGAGCCTCCCTCCCCCAATCCCCATCCCACCCCTCTAGGTCATCACAGAGCACTGAGTTTCCCGAGCTATACAGCAGCTTCCCACTAGCTATCTGTTTTACACATGGTAGGAAGATCCCCTGGAGAAGGAAGAGGCAACCCATTCCAGTGTGCTTGCCTGGGAAATCCCTTGGACAGAAGAACCTGTCGGGCTACAGTCCATGGGGTTGCAAGAGTCAATCATGACTTAGCAACTAAACCACCACCACCACAGCATATGTATGTCAGGGCTACTCTCTCAGTTCATCCCATATTATACTATAAAGCCATTACACGCCAATTAAAAAAGAAACAAAGAAAGAGAAACATACATGCAAAAATGGCAAAACAGTACTAAATTGCATACGACTGATCTGTTGTTCTGTTTGAATGTTTTATGAAAGACTATAGAGAGCCCCTTGGACTGCAAGGAGATCCAACCAGTCCATCCTAAAGGAGATCAGTCCTGGGTATTCTTTGGAAGGACTGATGCTGAAGCTGAAACTCTAATACTTTGGCCACCTCATGTTAAGAGCTGACTCATTGGAAAAGACCTTGATGCTGGGATGGATTGGGGGCAGGAGGAGAAGGGGATGACAGAGGATGAGATGGCTGGATGGCATCACCGACTCAATGGACATGAGTCTGAGTGAACTCCGGGAGTTGGTGATGGACAGGGAGGCCTGGCGTGCTGTGATTCATGGGGTCGCAAAGAGTCGGACATGACTGAGTGACTGAACTGTACTGAACTGATAGACTCAAAGTTTCTTCTCTGTCTCAATCTTATCAGAATTTCAGTGGAATAAGAAGGAAGGGTGTAGTCACCTTACCTAGAACTTTTTAATGCATTCCACTGATTGTTAGTTAGTTCCCGGAAATTAGAGGACTTCGTCCCATTCTTCACCTTAACTGGGCCCATCTGAGGTAAATTTCTTAGTAGGACTAGACTTTCCTTTAAATTTAATCTCCCTTGCTCTACCTACAGTGCCCCCTCCAAGAATTCCAGTGCTCATACCCTGATCCATAAACATCCAGGGCTTTTCACTATCATAGAATCTCAGCCACCTTCTCCCCACAAACCCAGGAAATCTCCAGGTTTTCTAGGGCCATATGCAACACCTTCATTCACAATCATTCACCACTCACTTTGACAATTCCATAAACTAGGGCCTGTGGACTGAGATCTCTGTGCCTCTTAAAAACAAAATAAAATTATCATTCTTTGAAATCCACAGAGAACATTTGCAAAGATCTTTTTTTAAAAAATAACTCTGTGAAACAGGCAGAATAAGAAAAAAAAGAAAGAAAGGCATTTAAGCAATGACTTTTTCTTAAGCCTCAGGCATTTACCAGTGCATTTTAGATCTGATTTGGCAGCAGATTATTGATGTAATCATTTTAAGATTCACATATCGATTTTTCCATGGTATCCTGTAAAAACATCATGACTTCCCAGCAGTGGGACACCTGGGCAGGTATGTTAACCTCTGGCACAAACACACTCAACCTCCTGGTGTTGGATGGACATGCCAATCCTCCACCCCTCGCCCCAACCCCCACCCCATCCCCAGTGACAGTGTGGAGTTTTGCTACCACCATTAATCATTAATGTGACTTTGAATAAGCTCTCTGGCCATTCTCGTAGGTTTCTATGTTTTGAAAAATAAAGCAACTTTAAACCACAACCCTCAGGACTGGTCTCCTTCAGAATGGACTGGTTGGATCTAGATGTGTATAAGAGACAGCCCCCACCCCATCCCCAGTGACAGTGTGGAGTTTTGCTACCACCATTAATCATTAATGTGACTTTGAATAAGCTCTCTGGCCATTCTCGTAGGTTTCTATGTTTTGAAAAATAAAGCAACTTTAAACCACAACCCTCCAGTGGAGAGATTATAATACAGTTAAGAAAGGGCATCATTTAAGAAAGGATGGGGGATATGAAACGGCTTTTTCCTTCATATCCTCAGATCCTCTGGCTTTTCGTGGTGTGAGCATCTTGCCTTACTGAGTATTATTCCAACCAAGATTTATATTTTTTTTATATATTACTGTCTTCTTATCATGAATTACTACAGATGACCAGATACATTATATATTTATAAACATATACATATATATATATGTGCAAGATTGTATATATATACCTAGACATACAGACATATATATGTGGATTATGTACAGCAAACCATGTGCCCTATTCTACACCAATTATTTAAAGGCTCTTTCAAGACTGCTTTGACAGCATGCAATTTTGCCTTAGGTGTTAACTTTAGAACTTAGCTTGACTAGATTCTTTGCATTGCACTTAGAATACAATGTCACTAAACTCTTCAATACTCCCCAGGCCTAGATACAGAGGGGAACACTGTTTGAGGGATTCCTGCTGGTTAACAAAATCTTCAGGCCCCCTCTGATGCCAGTTCCCTCTGACCTCATGGGTTGACCAGTCCTTAGCTTGGTGCCTTTCTGTTGGAACTGGGAAGCCTCCTTCCATTTTAGTATCTTCTAAGACCTCTGAAGTCTGGGGTAAGTAATAAAAATCATCCAAAACAGGGCCAAAGAGAGCCAAAACAATGAATGTTCTTTTGATACACTTGGAAAATGAATTGATCGCCTATCTCCAGAGGAAAAAAACATGATGTTTTCCATGTGACAAGGGAGTAGAAGAATAATGTTGCAGAAACAAGAGTCTATTCACTGGAGCCACTGTGGCCCAGTCTTGGAGCTGGGAGTGGCAAGTTTACATCACCCCACCCACTTACAAACACTCAAATGTGGAGTTCTGTTTACTGGCAAAAGTATTTTCAAACTCCCTCCTCCTCATCCCCCTGCCTCAAGTAATTTTTGTCTAATAAATGACTAAATGTCATTCTGTTATCTCAAAGTTGGAAGGGAGGTCAGAGGTCCATGGCCCTCAGCCATACAGGCTCTGATGAAGAGCTAGCCACTTGGTCCTAGTTGGGATGCTTTGCACTCCATGTGACATTATGCCCTGACTCAGACCCCAGTGCTAGGAAAAACTGTCTCTACACACCCACTCCAAAATCAGTCACCACCAAGGCAAGGGGGGCTCCCATGGCTGACTTGACCAAGGCATGTGGTTGTCTAGAGAGGATGCTCTCTGGAAGGAACAGAAAGAATGTTCTGTTACTAAGAAAGAAGGGAAGAAAGTAATTACAATAGATGGGAATAGTTTATGTAGCTTTATGGTGTTATGAACTGAATGTTTGTGTTCAGTTCAGTTCAGTTCAGTCGCTCGGTCATGTCCGACTCTTTGCGACCCCATGAATCGCAGCACGCCAGGCCTCCCTGTTCATTATTGAGTGCAGCACTTTCACAGCATCATCTTTCAGGATTTGAAACAGTTCCACTAGAATTCCATCACCTCCACTAGCTTTGTTCATAGTGATGCTTTCTAAGGCCCACTTGACTTCACATTCCAAGATGTCTGGCTCTAGATGAGTGATCACATCATTGTGATTATCTGGGTCATGAAGATGTTTTTGGTACAGTTCTTCCATGTATTCTTGCCACCTCTTCTTAATATGTACAACCCACCAAATCCATATAGTGAAACCCTAACTTCAATGTGTTGTTATTAGGAGGTGGGGACTTTGAGAGGTGATGAGGGTGGAGCCTTCATGAATGGGATTAGTGCCCACATAACAAAGATCCCAGAGAACTTTCTCACCCCTTCCAACATATAAGAACACAATGAGAAGACAACCATCTGAGAACTAGAAAACCAGAGCCATGATTTTGATTTTCCCAGCCTTCAGAACTATAAGAAAGAAATGTAAATTA
The DNA here is from genome assembly GCA_006410635.1 of Cephalophus harveyi. Classification (NCBI taxonomy): domain Eukaryota; kingdom Metazoa; phylum Chordata; class Mammalia; order Artiodactyla; family Bovidae; genus Cephalophus; species Cephalophus harveyi. Next base: position 35,738 of record SJYT01031940.1, on the reverse strand, counting down.
AGTCACCGAGTGTCCATATTTTTGTTATAGCAGCATAAATGGACTGAAGCATGTAGGAACAATTGGAACCTTTTCTTTGACTTTTCATTCTGTTTCTCTCACTCTTGGATCTGAAATTACAGTCTCTCATCATCATTTTTATTTTCACCTAAAGTTATTACACACTTGATATGTGCCCTGTGCAAAGTTGTTCCCATGAATTCTGTCCTTAATTTTTCACAACAGCCTTGTGAAATAGGTATTGTTATCCTCATTATACAGTAAATCAAGCCCAGGAAAGGTTAAGTAACTTGCCCGTATTTGAACAATTAGTGGAAGGGCCAGGACTGGAGTCAGATTCCTAAAATTCCAAATAGATAACCATTCAATGGCAACCCACTCCAATACTCTTGTCTGGAAAATCCCATGGATGGAGGAGCCTGGTAGGCTGCAGTCCATGGGATCGCGAAGAGTTGGACACGACTGAGCAACTTCACTTTCACGCATTGGAGAAGGAAATGGCAACCCACTGCAGTGTTCTTGCCTGGAGAATCCCAGGGATGGAGGAACCTGGTGGGCTGCCATCTCTGGGGTCTCACGGAATCGAACACAACTGAAGAGACTTAGCAGCAGCAGCAGCATGTAATAGCTGACTCTCCATGTTAGGGAATAGAAAAAGCAAACAGACATAGTTCTCGCCTTTATGGAAGCTACTATTTACTGGAAAAGAAAAATAGAAACAGATTACACAAATCCTATGAAATGTTGGTAGTTATTATTCAGTTCAGTTCAGTTCAGTCACTCAGTCATGTCCGACTCTTTGTGACCCCATGGACTGCAGTACACTAGGCCTCCCTGTCCATCGCCAACTCCTGGAGTTTACCCAAACTCATGTCCATTGAATCAGTGATGCCATCCAACTATCTCATCCTCTGTCATCCCCTTCTCCTCGCGCCTCAATCTTTCCTAGCATAAGGGTCTTCTCAAATGAGTCAGTTCTTCGCATCATGTGGCCAAAGTATTGGAGTGTCAGCCTCAGCATCAGTCCTTCCAATGAATATTCAGGACTAATTTCCTTTAAGATGGACTGGTTGGATCTCCTTGCAATCCAAGTGACTCTCAAGAGTATTCTCCAACAGAACTTAAAAGCATCAATTCTTTGACGCTCAGTTCTCTTCATAGTCCAACTCTCACATCCATAGATGACCACTGGAAAAACCATAGCCTTGACTAGACGGACCTTTGTTGGCAAAGTAATGTCTCTGCTTTTTAGTATACTCTCTAGGTTGGTCATAACTTTCCTTCCAAGGAGTAAGTGTCTTTTAATTTCATGACTGCAGTCACCATCTGCAATGATTTTGGAGCCCCCAAAAATAAAGTCAGCCACTGTTTTCACTGTTTCCCCATCTATTTGCCATGAAGTGATGGGACCAGATGCTATGATCTTAGTTTTCTGAATGTTGAGTTTTAAGCCTACTTTTTTCACTCTCCTCTTTCACTTTCATCAAGAGGCTCTTTAGTTCTTCTTCACTTTCTGCCATGTAGTTATTATAAAGGAAAAGAAATGAAAGCAAGCTGTCATTTATACTATGAAAGTGAAAGTTGCTCAGTCGTGTGTGACTCTATACAGTCCATGGAATTCTCCAGGCCAGAATACTGGAATGGGCAGACTTTCCCTTCTCCAGGGGATCTTCCCAGCCCAGGAATCGAATTGCAGGTCTCCTGTATTGCAGGCAGATTCTTTACCAGCTGAGTTATCATGTTATAAGCCCACTTATAATATGAGCTATCAGTGTAAGCCCATCTATACTATGGTGACCAAAAAAGCAGGCTTTCTGAAAGGGGACTTTATGCTAAATATGAGCAATGAGTAGGAACCAGGTGAAGGGAAGAAGAAAAAAATCCAGGAAAAGGCCCTGAAGTGGAAAAAGTTGGACACTTTTAACACATAAACCAAATCAGTGTGACTGGAGCACAAAGGGAAAACAGAGAATTGTACAGGTTCTAGAGACACAGGCAGTGGTCAGGTTATTTGGGCCTCACAGGTCTCTTAAGGATATTGAATTTTGTTCCAGGTGCATTCTGAACTGTTGAGGAGTTCTCACCAGAAAACGAATGTGATTAGAGTTAACCTTAGAACTTGATCACTGAAACTACTGTTTGAAGAATAGATGAATTGGAGAAAGAACAGACATAAAGAGATCAGTTGGTAGACTATTACAGTCCCCAGGAAAGCAGTGAGGGTCGGTGGCCATGGAGCCACAGTTGAGAAGATGGAAATGCAAGGCGGAAGTGACTGGAGCTGAATGGGATTGAATGCAATGGGGAGGGGGAGCGAGTTGTCGAAGATGATTCCCAGTTTCTGGTTCCTACAGCCGATGTGGAATAGAGAAGCCACTGGCAGGGGACAAAACAACAACAAGCCACATACAAAGAGTTGGATTCAGAATAGCATGAGATACCGCTAGAGTAGCATTAAAAGCTAAAATACAAATGGATAAAGTCTTCAAAATTCCGAGGGAAAATGATTTTCAATTCAGAATTATATTCCTAGTCAAGAAAGAGAAGAAGAAAAATTTATGTAAACAGGAGAGATTTTTAAAAGTTTACCTCCCATAAGTCTTTTCCCAGGAAACTACCTAAGGAAGCTATCCCATACAATGAAGGCATGGTCAAAGGAAGAAATCCCAAGAAACGGGATACAAAAAAGAGAGAGGAGAAGGACTTTTGCAGAACGGCGATCAGCGGAGGTTCCAAGATGACAACTGTGTAGAAAGATTTGAAGGTAACCAGGCAATGGCACCCCACTCCAGAACCCTTGACTGGAAAGTCCCATGGATGGAGGAGCCTGGTGGGCTGCAGTCCATGGGGTCGCTGAGAGTCGGACACGATTGAGCGACTTCACTTTCACTTTTCACTTTCATGCATTGGAGAAGGGAATGGCAACCCACTCCAGTGTTCTTGCCTGGAGAATCCCAGGGACGGGGGAGCCTGGTGGGCTGCCGTCTATGGGGTCACACAGAGTCAGACACAACTGAGGCGACTTAGCAGCAGCAACAGCAGTCCCAACCAAGTACCAGGACTAAGGGCTCCAGAAGAGATGCTGGCAGGTGGGGGGAAGAATTCAACTGTTAAACCATGTAGTATGACTTACCACATTGAAAGAGTTTAGAAAGAAAGAAAAAAAAAAAAAAAGACTGAATAATAACAGGTACTCAGAAAACAAACAAACAAGAAAACAGTCATTCATTCCAATGTTAAAGATTGATTTTCAAATCAAAAAGATCAAAAAATTTTGATCTTTTTTAAGACCAAATCATGACTGTACTATAAATATAAAATGAGCATGTGTCAAAGATTTTTATTTAACTCATCACCTTAGGAGGGAACCAGTAAAATAGTGCAATTAGTACAAAGGGTGAATTCAAAAATCAGAATCATATATAAGGAACAAGGAATCCTGAAATAAATTTACAAAGACAAGCACAATGATCTATTAACAGGGCAATAATCNGTGTCAAAGATTTTTATTTAACTCATCACCTTAGGAGGGAACCAGTAAAATAGTGCAATTAGTACAAAGGGTGAATTCAAAAATCAGAATCATATATAAGGAACAAGGAATCCTGAAATAAATTTACAAAGACAAGCACAATGATCTATTCACAGGGCAATAATCAGTTTCGTTCAAAATAGTTTTCTACTGCTGTATAACAAACATCATAAATTTCACAGTTTAAAATAACACACACTTACCATCTCCGTTCTGTAGATGAGAAATCTGAGTGGGCTCAATTGAGTTCTGTGCTCAGAATCTTACAAAGCCAAGATCAAGTTGTCAGCTGAGTCAGACTCTTAACTGAAGGCTCTATGGAAGAAACTGTTTTCGGGCTTGTCTAGACCGCAGGCTGAATTCATTTCCTCGCGGCTACTGAAGACCCCATTTCCTTGCTGGCTGTTGATGGGGATTGCTGTCGACTAGAAGCCCTTCTCTGGTTCTCACACTCTGCCCTCTTCCTCTTCAAAGCCAGCAGCTTCACGCCAAATCCTTTCAGTGCTTTGAATCTCTTTGACATCCCCTTCTGCTACCAGCTGGAGAGAACCCTCTACTTTAAAGGGCGGATGAAATTAGGACTCGAGTGATTACATTCAGTTCAGTTCAGTTGCTCAGTCGTGTCCGACTCTTTGCGACCCCATGAATTGCAGCACTCCAGGCCTCCCTGCCCATCACCAACTCCTGGAGTTCACTCAGACTCATATCTCTGGTTCCTCTACCTTTTCTAAAACCACTCAAATAATTTGCACTTTGCTGTATAATATAAAATAATCACAGTTATGATATCTCATTCACATGTTCTGCCCATGCTCAGCGGGAGGAGATTATTCTAGGACCTGGGTGACTGGGAGGTTAACTTAGAATCTGCCTACCCCAGCATCCCACCACACACAATTATTTGCATTTCTGTGGATAACAATAACATGCATCCTTATTAGTTTTCTGCAATGTACAGAATTATAAAATAGATCAAACACAAAAAAAGGCAAAGACAACTTGGATCATTGAAATAAATTCACTAATTTTGTTTTACCAATTTGAAAGTTTTTCATATTCATCTTTCTGACACCTGTTATGCAAAAAATAAAGCATGCCACATGGGTCACTTTTGAGCAATGTGTATGTAGATAACCACTGGATAGTGATTTGTGATGTTAACTGTATGTCTATGTGTAACTATGTGTACTGGGCTCAATGCTTATTTGTTAGTTTAACTTGGTTTTATAGAATAAGCAAGGACTTGCAAGTACTGAGTATAATGCCTATTATAGATGCTTGTCATTTTTGCAATCTAAAATCTTCTTCCTTTCTTCAAGTATTAACACCCTGATTTTCAGTTGGAAAGCTACTACTCTTCCATTAAGGTGGGTGATACATGACCAAAGCTAATGTGGAAATGCTAAGGACAAAATATAGTTCCAGCATAGCAAAAGGACCAAACAACTCAGGATGTTGGAGACAGAAAGACTTTGGCTTAGGGTGACAAATGAGTTTGATTCTGAAGGACCATAAAAATACTAACACCTAACATTTATTTTGTGGATGTCAAATGTCAGGCATTATTTTTCATGCTTTCCATGTATTGTCTCATTTCATCCTTATAATCTAAAAAAGGAGAATTGATATTACCTTTACTTTACAAATGTAGATATTGAGGCACAGATAAATTAAGGAATTTGCTCAAAGTTACATAGCTAGAAAGTGATAGAGTCTGAAACCATTCTATTAGGCTACACTACACTGATTTTCGGAAAGTAAAATCAGTTTGTGGAAAAATAACTGCACTCCCAAAACAATGGAAATCACTTTCTTATACTGAGAATGTCCAAAGAGTGTCCAAGTTCTGCCCCTCTTTCCCCACCCTTTGTACTCTGGGGTATACCTTTATAGCCCTCCAGGAGAAGCCCCTACAACCTGAATTCAGTGAGCCTCAACTCTGTTGAAGATTCAAATTTACATGTGGATCAGAAGCACCTGGAAGGTTTCCAGTTACCAGTTTCCACCTTTAGAGTTTCTGGTTCCACTGGTGTAAAGAGAAGTTCCGACACTTTGTATTTCTAACAGCTTCTCAGGTGATGCTGCTGGTGGCAGTCAGGGGACCACATTTCAAAAACCACTGGACTAAGATATAATAGCAACACAGGGCAATTGGGGATGGGTTCCCACCTACCCAGCACTTTGCTTCCAAACCTAAAGGACAACCACAGTGACAAACTGGTGTATTTATTGGCAGATCACCTATTGGCAGAACCACCAAGTGGAGAAGCTGGCTTGGAAAGGATCATAGCATAGCTGATGGAGGGAAACTTAATATCTACTAGAAATGGAATTAGGTTGGGTCTTGCCTCTCTGTATCAGGAGGAAGGGAACAAGCTAACCAAAAGTATGGAAAATATATGGATTTTTTTGCAATGGTGAGTTGACTCCTTGGTATCACCAGAAAGTCACTAGTTCTTTGTATTTTCATGGCAGTCTTTCCTGAAAAATTTCAGTTACTGATGGAAGGCCAAACATTAAACTTCCAAAACCTCTAAGAGGCTTCTGGGTGTTTCTTGATTTGTCTTTCAAAAAAGAAACCATTTTGAAGCTTGGTTTTTCTCCTATGTTCTTCAAGAAAGAAAACTTTTCATCGTATTTCATATGCTGTGTGTTTCCTGTTACTTTCAAATGGTCCCATTGGAAAGCCTATAAATCGTTATTTTGCAGATCTTAATTTGAAATACTGATGTAAGATTTTTTTCCACTCCATGACTTAAAATTTTATTCCTTCACATCTCTGACTCTTATTTCCACATAATTCTGCCTACTGAATGCGTACTGAAAATGCGTATCTTTTTCTTTTTAGCTATTTTAGGGATTAAAAAAAAAACTTCTATCAGACTATTCATTGTAGATTAAAAAGAGAGTGATTGTTCATTAGAAGCTGCCAACTTCATCCTCTTCAGAAAAGTTTGAACTACAACATTTCAAAATTCATGGGTGGTGAGTGTGGACAGACATTAAAAAGACACAAGACCAGAGCGGGCTACAGAATAAAATCCACACATTACGGAACAATTCCTTATGACGGGTCATAAAAACAACACAATGGATCAAGTGCTTTGTACCACAGTCTTTTTTCACACCCTCCGGGGAAATTGTCCAAATCACTTAAAAATATGGTAAATCCACATTGGTTGTCCATCACCTTTCCAAACATTTCTTTCATGGCTTCTAATTTCATGCAGATGTGGCAAGACTGTTGAAGACTGGGTTCGACACACTTGGACCTTGCTTTCAAAGAAAACAGAATTGTAAAAGTTTTTTGAATTTCTGCCACCTACTGGCAACTCAGAATGCTAGAACTAAACGCAGGGTAGTAACACTTCCTGTTGGAGGCTGGTTATGGTCTTGGTCTGGAGGATATTTAATGAGCACATACTTCAGCTGATATTCTGTACATATCGCTGATTTAGAGAGAAAACAGGGTGGATTGAATTATTTGGGGGCTGGTTTCCAGGGCCTAGGGCAACCCGTAACCATCCCTGCCTCATGGACCCGATTACAAAGCACACTTGGCATTCTTGGATTCCTTTCCCTTTGTGGAGTGGCTCTCATCGGGGCTTCAGGTTGGTGAGTTGATACTCAGATGATGCTGTTGCTTACCCTTGGTGCCTAGCCCCCAGTGGCAAGGCTGGCACATGTCTAGGTGTAATTCTAGAAGGCAGATAGTGTGTGTTTGTGAACCATGCTAAATGAATCTGAATATTGACTTGTATGGCATCTGGAATACATTCTGGAAAGTTCTTACAGGGAGAAGGCATATGGTATGGGATTGCTACCCTGGTGCATAGGAGCCAGGAGAGTGAGGGAAGATCTTTCCGCTTGAATTATAACCTAGTTTCCAATGCTGATTTTGACAACCTTAATTTCATCTGCTGCTGCTGCTGCTGCTAAGTCGCTTCAGTCGTGTCCGACTCTGTGCGACCCCATAGACAGGAGCCCAACAGGCTCCCCCGTCCCTGGGATTCTCCAGGCAAGAACACTGGAGTGGGTTGCCATTTCCTTCTCCATTGTGTGAAAGCGAAAAGTGAAAGTGAAGTCGCTCAGTCGCATCCGACTTCTAGCGACCCCATGGACTGCAGCCTACCAGGCTCCTCCATCCATGGGATTTTCTAGGCAAGAGTACTGGAGTGGCTTGCTATTGCCTTCTCCGAATTTCATCTAGGTTTTGGGAAATTTTCTTCAAATCTGTCCTGTAACAAAATAACATACATGTGGCACCATCTTGGTCTTAACCGTGTAACTCTTCTGGTTCTGTTTTGTCATTTCTAGGTGTGCCAAACTTCAAAGGATTCATTTCATTCTGAGGGGCAACCAGGGAGGGATCAAAGATTCTACTTCATTTTGCAAAGCTGGAGTGTTCATTACACTGAGTCAATCTCCCTTTGAAGATTGGTATCTGTGGGTGTGAAATCTGAGTCCCAGAAAAGGCAGGTTGGGGGGCAGCCACCAGACAGGAGGGTGTCATTTATACCAAGAGTGGAAAGCAGAGTCAGGGATGCTGGAGAAAATAAAAAAGCTGAAGGTATGTTGGGCATATGGCAAAGGGGGGGGGTGACCATCTGGAAAAGTGGATATTGTAATGGGGCAGGCAACCATCAAAAAAAGGGAACTGAAATTTTAAAAGAGATTAAAGGCCAAGAAATACATTGAACGATATACCAGTGAGCATGCTGGAAAAATAATGGCTGTGACAGTGAAAGTCCCAGCTCTCCGGTCCAGTCAGATTAGATTTCTTTCAGTTCTGCAAGCTTGGTGCGCTCTGTCTAGTTGCTCTGCTGTCTCTGACCTCTTGGCATTTTCTCTTCACTAAACCAAGTCCTCCTACTTATCGTTCAGATCTCAGCATCAGTCTCTCTTCCTCTGAAAGTCCAGGGAAGTCTCTTCTCCACCTGAGTGAGTGACTCCCGCTCTGATAGAAGAGTATGTCTTTCTCCATGAGACCCACTGTGCTCCACTGTGCTCAGTCACTCAGTTGTGTCCGACTCTTTGTGACCCCATGGACTGCAGCCCACCAGGTTCCTCTGTCCATAAGGATTCTCCAGGCAAGAATACTGGAGTGGGTTGTCATGCCCTCTTCCAGGCGGTCTTCTCAACCCAGGGATCGAACCCAGGTCTCCCGCATTGCAGGCAGATTCTTTACCAGCTGAGCTACCAGGAAAGCCCATAAGACCCACACTTCCTCATTATTGGAGCTACTTCTTTCCTGAGGGCTCTCTGTCAGTCCTATCAGAAACTTGTCTGTCTTGCTTCCATCACATCTACAACCTCAGCACCTGGCATGATACTCTAGACATGATATGTTATTAATTCTCATTTCTGAAATTAATGCATAAATGGAAACCATTTGAGAAGGCTAGTAGAGCCATACATTTTGAAAGAACATCAGAAATTTACCATTTCTGGTACAACTCCCTTTCTGTTGAGTGGGTAGAAATAGAAACTGACATCATGTTGGTGCCTCATCAAGCATAGCCACAGTGGAAGCTGAGGGGCAAAGACACTGGTGATTTTAACAAATCACAAGTGTTCTCTCTTCCTTTGGGCTGGAACAAGGACCTTCCTTCAGATAAGGCAAACTTGATGGGTTTCTTCGTGTATGTTCGGAAATGGATGAAATCAGATCTTACTGTACAAAACAGAATTAGAGTGATCACCAGCGTCGGCTCCAGAATATGTACCAGAAAACTGGGAGCCCATCAGCATCTCAGCATCATAACCCCTCTCTTCATCATTGTCCCAGCCCAGCAAAGGGGCCAAAGACATACCTAAAAGGGACTGCTGGTGAACTTTCTATTTTATAGCAGTTAATCCTCAACGGGCTTGACTTTCTTTCTCAGTATTTTGCTTTTGCTCACCATTGTTCCAAGCCTCATCCCCTATCTCCTATCTGTTCCACTTTGGTGTCCAACTGCATCAGTTTCTCTAACTTTTTTTCCTGCTTCCTTCCCCAGCTTCTGTAGATTCTCATCTCCCGTATTCTACATGAGACTGTAGCATTCTTGACATACTCACCTTTGTGTTCATAGATCAGATGCAACTTTACTCATTCAAGGAACATTTATCAAGTGTCTACAATGTGCCAGGCATCATTCAAGCGCCAGGTACATCTGCTGGAGGCTGAAAAATCCTCCTACATACTAAATCCCACACCCTAACTAATTCTTTAGTTAGTCATAAAGAATTTATGGCTGTTACTTTATATAATGAAAGGAAAACTACAGATGCAATTAAAAATCTTCAGATGCAATCACATGTATGCTTGAAAGAGGGAGACAGTGGAAGATGCAAGCTGGAAGAGGCATGGAACAAAGTATCCCCTAGCGACTCTGGAGAGAATAAGTCCTCCATTTTGGATTTTTGGCCACCAGAACTATTAAAGAATAAATTTCTACTGTCTTAAGCCAAATAATGGTAGTAATTTTACAGAAGCATCAAAAAGCTGGTTTCTTCTTAGATTTCCCAAGGCCATTCCTGTGAGTTCCCATAGCACCACACGTTCTCTGCATCAAACAACTTACCAAACTGTATATTTAATACAGTGTTTCCATGTCCTCCACTAGACTACGAACTCCTTGAAAGCAGGGCCTGGCACCTTATTCATCTTCATATATCCCCAGCAGTTTGTATGGCTTATAATAGGTGTTCCATAAATTTTTGTTGAATGAATGAATAAATTATCATAGAATATCATAGTGTTATTTACTTTTTTCATAAGGGCTTCACAGGTAGCTCAGTGATAAAGGATCTGCCTGCAAATGCAAGGAGGTGGCTCGACCCCTGGGGCAGGAAGAGCTCCTGGAGAAGGAAATTGCAACCTACTCCAGTTTTCTTGCCTGGAGAAAATCATGGACAGAAGAGCCTGGAGAGCTATAGTCCATAAGGTAGCAAAGAGTCAGAGGTGACTAATCGACTGAGCGTGCACATACACACGCTTCCTGAATGTGAAAACATTCTCTCTCCAATCAGACTGTGAGAAACCACAGCTTTGTATCATTTACGGTGCGAAGCACAGTATGGTGCAGTTCCCAGCTGAGGGATGGCACAGGGGTTTCATATCTCCTGATTGGGGAAATCTGCCTGCTTATTCAGTGCAACAGGACACCTTAAACAATTAATGATGTCTGTCATGGATGTGACAGTAAGAAGGGGTGATATGTGGACAGATACTTTGCCACCCCGACCCAGATTTTGTCCCACAGATAAGATCTCTTTCATCTGAACACGAAACAAATGATGCTCCTGCCCTCCAGAATCTTAGAACTGAAATCTGGCATCTATAATTCATCCCTGGTAGTACTGGCTTCTCATATTCTCAGTTCCTGCTGTGAAAATTGACCAGGGTGTATGCCTTTCTTTCATTCAACATTTCCCCAGCAGACTCTGTTCTCAGCACTGCGGCTGTACAGCTCCTGCCCTCAGAGAGGGTAAAGACAAGCATGTCTTAGAGTGGTCCAGGTCAGAAGGATGAAGGGGCCAGAGTGTCAGGATATGAAGGTGTCATGGAGGAGCAAATGTCTTAGGAGAAAGGGAAGAATGAAGCCTGTAAGCAAAGACCTTAAATGAACCCTGGGAATTGACTGCTGAAGCACTGACTGAGGGAGGGGGACGTCTTGCCCACTGTGGCTCGGGAGGAAGTGTGTGTGACTCAGTGGCTCTCCTCCGCCTTCAGCTCCAGGTCCCAGAGGAGGCCTGGGCTGTCTGGCTGATTTTGGAGTGAGCCTGGTAAAAATTTAGCATTTCGGTCACTCCCTGTCCCCTGAGCAGAGCTCCCGGAAGCAGGATCAATAGGGAAACATCGTCAGCAGCTAGAGGATGCTATAAATCTTTTCAACCCTGAACAGAGCCATTTGGGAGCCGGCTGGCAGAGGTTCCTTGGGGGTGGGGGTGCTAAGGCAAAGCTTTGGGGTTCCATTCTAATGATCACTTCTGCTGCTTAAAGCTGTGCTGTTGGAGGGTGAGGGTGGGGAGCTGGTGTAGGTGAGTATCTATTCAGACTATGGGGTGAAAACTGATGCCTTAACAGACTGTTATAAAAATGCCCTTTGTGTTCAGCAGGTATTTGCCAAGAACATAATGTACATATGTTAAGGCACTAGGGACTACCACAAAGGTAAATGCTTTGTACTATGATCTGAACATGTGCGTCCCCCCAGATTCATACACTGAAGTCTTAATGCCCAATGGAATTGTATTAGGAGGTGAGATTTTGGGGAGGTGATAGATTGATTTGGGAGAAGAGATTAGACTAAAGCCCTTATAAGAGAACTAAGAGAGCTCCCTCCCTCCTTCCATTATGTGAGGACACGTGAGAAGTCTGTGGACCCCAGAGGGCCCTCACCTGACCCTCTGGCACTCTGATCTTGGACTTCCAGCTCCCAGAACATGAGAAATGGATTCCTATGGTTTATAAGCTTCCTAGTTGGTGGTGTTTTGTTCAGTTCAGTTCAGTCGCTCAGTCATGTCCGACTCTTTGTGACCCCATGAATCGCAGCACGCCAGACCTCCCTGTCCATCACCAACTCCTGGAGTTCACTCAGACTCACGTCCATTGAGTTGGTGATGCCATCCAGCCATCTCATCTTCTTTCGTCCCCTTCTCCTCCTGCCCCCAATCCCTCCCAGCATCAGAGTCTTTTCCAATGAGTCAACACTTTGCATGAGGTGGCCAAAGTACTGGAGTTTCAGCTTTAGCATCATTCCTTCCAAAGAAATCCCAGGGTTGATCTCCTTCAGAATAGACTGGTTGGATCTCCCTGCAGTCCAAGAGATTCTCAAGAGTCTTCTCCAACACCACAGTTCAAAAGCATCAATTCTTCGGCGCTCAGCTTTCTTCACAGTCCAACTCTCACATCCATATATGACTACTGGAAAAACCATAGCCTTGACTAGATGGACCTTTGTTGGCAAAGTAATGTCTCTGCTTTTCAATATGCTATCNTCAAAAGCATCAATTCTTCAGTGCTCAGCCTTCTTCACAGTCCAACTCTCACATCCATACATGACCACAGGAAAAACGATAGCCTTGACTAGATGAGCCTTAGTTGGCAAAGTAATGTCTCTGCTTTTGAATATGCTATCTAGGTTGGTCATAACTTTTCTTCCAAGGAGTAAGCGTCTTTTAATTTCATGGTTGCAGTCACCATCAGCAGTGATTTTGAAGCCCAAAAGATAAAGTCTGGCACTGTTTCCACTGTTTCCCCATCTATTTGCCATGAAGTGATGGGACTGGATGCCATGATCTTCGTTTTCTGAATGTTGAGCTTTAAGCCAACTTTTTCACTCTCCTCTTTCACTTTCATCAAGAGGCTTTTTAGTCCCTCTTCACTTTCTGCCATAAGGGTGGTGTCATCTGCATATCTGAGGTTATTGATATTTCTCCTGGCAATCTTGATTCCAGCTTGTGTTTCTTCCAGTCCAGCCTTTCTCATGATGTACTCTGCATATAAGTTAAATAAGCAGGGTGATAATATACAGTCTTGACGGACTCCTTTTCCTATTTGGAACCAGTCTGGTGTTCCATGTCCAGTTCTAACTGTTGCTTCCTGACCTGCATACAGATTTCTCAAGAGGCAGGTCAGGTGGTCTGGTATTCCCATCTCTTTGAGAATTTTCCACAGTTTATTGTGATCCACACAGTCAAAGGCTTTGGCATAGTCAATACAGCAGAAATAGATGTTTTTCTGGAACTCTCTTGCTTTTTCCATGATCCAGCAAATGTTGGCAATTTGACCTCTTATTCCTCTGCCTTTTCTAAAGCCAGCTTGAACATCAGGAAGTTTACGGTTCATGTATTGCCGAAGCCTGGCTTGGAGAATTTTGAGCATTACTTTACTAGCATGTGAGACGAGTGCACTTGTGTGGTAGTCTGAGCATTCTTTGGCATTGCCTTTCTTTGGGATTAGAGTGAAAAAGCACAATAAAGAAGCCAAATTATATCTGTTTCAAGCTCAATGCCTGTCTTGTCAGAGTTAGACAAGTACTAAATATGTAAAATTGATTTTAGCTTGCATTTTGAAAATTTCCCAGTGTTAACTGTTATGGACTGAACTTTTGTGTCCTCCAAAATGCATAAATAAAGGCTCTAACCCCAAATGTAATTTTATTTGGAAATACGGTCTTTGGGAAGAAATACTGAATTAAGAAGGTCATAAGGACCTTGATCCAACAGCATAATTGTCCTTTTAAGAAAAGGAAAAGCACCAAAGCTCTGTCTCTGCTCTCTAGCCCCAAGGATAGACCTGAAGGGCACACAGGAAATGGCTGCTGTCTACAAGCCAGGAAGATAGCCCTCACTAGTACCTTGGCATGCTGCATCCTAACCTATGACTTCCTGTCTGCAGAACTGTGAAAGCATAAATTTCTCCTGGTCTGTGATATTTGTCATGGCAGCAGGAGCAGAATAACGCAGAGACTCCTTTGGTGATCCCCCTAAAGCTACTCTTCTAATGTTCTTTTTACCCTACTATAACCCTCTGTAAATAAATTATTTATAGGAGGGTGGAGGTATAAATTATGAGTTTAAAATTAGCATATGCACATAACTATATATAAAATAGAACACCAACAAGGGCCCATAATATAAGGGAACTATACTGAATATTTTGTAAAAGCCTATAAGTGAAGAGAGGGCTTCCCTTGTGGCTCAGTGGTAAAGAGCCCACCTGCCAGTACAGGGGATGCAGTTTTGATCACTGGATTGGGTTTAATCCTCTGGAGAAGGAAATGGCAGCCCTCTCCGGTATTCTTGCCTAAGAAATCCCATGGACAAAGGAGCCTGGTGAGTTGCAATCCATAGGGTCACAGAGTCAAACATGTCTTAGCGACTATGCAACAACAAATAAGGAAAGAGCCCTGAAGACAAAGCATATATATAACTGGATCACTGTACTTCTGAACTAACAAGATAGTGCAAATTAACTATATATCAATTTAAAAAAAAGAAAAAATATGTAAAACTAAAATGTCTGAATAAAACATTAACTTTGCTTAATTAAAAAATCGACTATCCATGACTTTGAGTGAATTTAAATGAATTTATTACCTTTTTCATGAATATCTCCTTAAACATTTATTCTTTTTTTTTAATTGTGGATTAGAATGTTCTCTTTTGGTAGGTAGATTGTATTTTTACAAATATGTAATATTATTCACCTATAGTTATCAATTTCTTTTTATCGTCAAGACATTGGGGTTGCAAGATCTCAGATATCTCATTTAATCCTTCAAGAACAATTTGAGGCAGACACTATTATTATCTCTGCTAGAGAAGAATAAACTCATGTTTAGGGATTTAAATTATAAACTAAATCTACTTAGTTAGCAAATAGACAGATAGAGATACACCTAGAAGTTTCCCCATGTTCTTCATTACCTTTGTTCAGATGAGTCATCTGTTCTACTTGGGAAGCAGGTCTCTGGAGAAGTTCTTGCAGCTTTAACACAACTCTGGAGAAATATCAGTCTTATTCTAAATACAACAACTCTATTCCACAAGGAAGTGAATAATTTATCTGTCTAGAAATGCATCCTTCTGCCCAAGCTTACTCCTAGAAAGGACCAAAGCCATTTGCTAAAAAAGAATGAGAGAATAGGCAGAAAATGCAAACTTAATAGTGTTGATATTAGAGGGACATATTATTAATGTATTAATTAACTTATTTGTATTTACTATTATTATACTTGTTAAATATTTATTAGAATGTTATTTATGTATAAAATGACTATAATTTACTGACTAAAATAGAATCCTTTTGAGAAAGAAATGATGCTAAGATAATTAAAATCATAAATTTTTACATTTATTTACTGAGTAATGAATAGTTTTATTATATGGCTGAATTCATAAAATACTTTTTATAATATCATAAAAATAGCATATCTCTCTGTATGTTTCAGCAAAATTGCAAAATTATGTCTATATATTGGTTAGATGAACATTCAAAATAACATATGCAGAATATTTATTTCTGGTATACTTTACCATCACATACTTTAGTTTCTTAGACATATTTCTCTAATATTATGTTATTCATATTTTGAAGTATATATACTTTCTCTATATTTATGGTGAAAGCTCAGCTTTTCTGTACACCAATGCTGAATCAAATCTCAGAGACAGAGTTTTGGGTGAAGTAGAAAAGAATAAGTTTATTGCTTTCCCAGGCAAAGTGGGATACAGTGGGCTCCTGACTTCAAAAAACTATGTCTCTATCCAGGAGGATTTGGTGAATTTGATGAGGATTTTTTAGCAATAGTTCAAGGGTGGGGTTACTGACAGATGATATGTGCAGGTGGTTTTTCTCCTAATCTTGATGAGTTTCTTTGGTCCCTTTAATCTTTCCTCAAGTGAATTCTTGGCTGCTCTTCCTTTAACTAGCAATTGTTCAAATCCGCCCTTTGGAACTTAGGGAAGGTCCTGGAGGCCGCAGTGTTGCTTATAAGAAACAAGGGACATAAAGGCTTCCATGCCCAGGAACCCCAAAGAGTCCTTCTCAGTTTCAATATATCTATAATGTTTTATTTTTACTTTTTTTGTAATTTACATGAAATCTTCAAGGTTGTATTTTAGAGTTAATAAATGTAAAACCATGTAATAATATTCACACTCAATGTGCCTTATTCCTGTGATTTACCAGGGAGTTTTTGTGTCTTCTGCCCCAGGGATGCCTTTGAAATACATTCACATCACTGAATATTCACATCAAGAGATTAGCTTGAAAGTATTCAAAATGCTAGGAACTGTCCAGGTGCTTTGAGGTTAGAGCTGTTACATACCAAGCAGACTTCCCAGTAGAGTGCTGTCCCTCTATTTCTTACTAAATTACCAGGTGATTCAGACAGCAGTATGAGTCAGATGAAATGCATTCCAGATTACCTCTGCTGGAGAAGGACCCTGATCTCTGATTTGCCAACAAAGAGAGGGTGGTTTATAAAACTTTGCTCTGACCTCTAAGAGACCAGTACCTTCACATAGGTGGCTACCATAGCCTCAGAAGGAAGGCTGGCTACTTCAGTTCCAGAAAAAAAAGCATTTCTAAAGATATAGTTAACTTGTGTTACAGTTTAGTGATTTGTGTACTATCTCTTTAAATTTCCAAATTAGAATTAAAAATTTTAATGAAATTGAATTTAGGAGAAAGTGCTTTAATTAGATATTTGTTTTAATGATATTTATTTAAAATATTTCCTTTTCACATGTGCCTTAACCTTTTCCTGCCAAACCTTCAACCCATCCTCCTTTCTCTTTGGTGGGATAGTAACAGAGACATTTTAGGGAAGTGTTCAACTTCCTTGGTTCTGTCTCATCACAAACAAAGATTTGAAGTGGCAGACCAGAATTACCACCCTTAGATGGGCCAGCGTTACAGGTCTCAGACAGACCAGAGTCACAGTTCCATGTTACAGCTCAGTTTTATTTAGAAAATAAAGAAAAATACATCCTTGAGGCATGAGGGCATGACGACCCAAAAGACGTTCAGAGAAGAGAGAGAGCGAGAGAGAGCAAGTGAGAGAGTGAGAGAGAGAGCGATACCCATCCCTTCAGGTCCTGTGTGTGTATATATATATATATTTTTTTTTTTTTTTTTTTTTCTCCTCACCCTGGACCTGCCCTATGTAAATTTGGATATTCAGGAGTGCTGTCTACCTGAGGTTGGATCTCTTTTTGTTCCATTTTTGTGGGCTTTTCCCTTCCTTGTCTATTAGCCACCACCATTCTGGACTCCTTTTTCCTATTCTAACTACTTAACATTCCCACCTCAAGAGATGGGAGGCCCAATTCTTTGAGAATAGGGGTGTCAAGGTCTTTCTGGCTACTTCCTGCTGAACTGGGATGGCAAGGGGCATTGGGCCTTCCCCTCTTGCTAGTCTCAGGCCTCAGAGTTCTTATAGCAGTGTCCATCTAAGGGTGAGTGATATTTTCTGTAGTCAGCTGTAGTTTTATATATCCTTGTTGAACTGCATGTTGTAGCTTGTTGACCTGGGCAGAGACAAAATGGGTTAGACAATTGGTTATACATGAAGCAACAGTAAGCAGCATCAATATGGTGATAACAAGGATTAGTAGGGGCATTAGCCATCTCCAAATTTCCACCACCAGCAAGATCTCCCAAAGAAAGATTGTAGCCACCTGGAGAACTCCTCAGCTCATTTTTTGAGACCCTGTAGGGTCTGAATGTTTTCCTGAGGACTGTGAGACTTTCTTTAACTTAGCTGGAGGTATTTACCCAGAAACAACACATCTCATTCAAGATGGTTCAAGTACCTCCTTGTTCAGGCATCAAGAAATCTATTTCCTGTCTATTTTGGAGTACAATCCCTGCCAAGCTATGTTGACCCTTTAGAGCTGTCCTGAGAAATCTTACCCCAAGAAACTTGATTTTGGGTGTGTTCATTAGAATGGCACTCATTTGTAGTTCTGAATAGGTATCTGAGATCTCCCAGGGGCTCACAGGTGTATTGAGTGTCCTCTTCTATTTCTTTCCATGGCTTGACTTATGAGTAGTGAATCCAGGAGTCATGTCCTGGTACCTCGACTGCTGTATGGGTAGAAAGTATTACAGGGTAGGGGCCCTTCCATGTGGGCTGGAGTTGAGCCTTTGGGGACCCATCTTTCCAAACTTCAATTAGGACTTGAGTCTCTGGAGCATATAGTTGGTGACTCTAGAATCTATTGTGTCCTGGTTGACACCCCACAAGCATATATCCTTTTGGAATTGCCCAATGGCCATGGTATAAGACTGGAAGGTCTAAGCCTCTGGATATAAGAGGTCATTGACATAAATAAAAGATCTCCCATATTGCTTCTCATAAGGACTAAGACCAATTTGTTTCTTAGGGGCAATACGGGTACAGAGGAGAGCTATTAGTAAAGCCTCCTTCAATCCCAGGGAGGTCTCCTGGGGTTTTATTTTATTCCCTGATTTTAAGAATTGGTTGGCTCTTTCTACTTTTCCTGAAGACTAAGGCCCACAGGCACAATAGAGATGATAAGTAATGCCTAATGCTTTAGTGACTCCACAATGCAGGAGACGTGGGTTCAATCCCTGGGTCAGGAAGATCCCCTGGAGAAACAAAAGGCAACCCACTCCAGTACTCTTGCTGGAAAATCCCATAGACTGAAAAGCCTGGTAGGCTACAGTCCATAGGGTCGCAAAGAGTCAGACACGACTGAGAGACTTCACTTTCACTTTCACTGGGTGATCTTAACAGTAAATGATATCCCATTATCACTTTGTAATGACCTGGGCAGATGGAATCTCAGAATGATTTCACGGAGCAGTTTTTTTTACCACCTCCTCAGCTTTCTCAGTCCGGGTGGGAAAGTCCATCCTGTGAATGTATTTGTTACAATTACTAGCTATTTATACCCTTGAGAAACTGGCATCTGGGTGAAGTCCATCTACCAGTCCTCTCCTGGGTAAGTCCCACATTGTTGGACAGGCTGGGGCAGCTCGGTTCTTCGAGCTCCTTGGGCGTTGTTTAATTGGCAAGTGGGACAAGAGGAGACCAGTTGCCTTATAGTTGTTTGTAGGCCTGTTCCAATGAAGGATCTTTCTAGTAATCTTTGGAGGGCCTTTTCCCCTAAATGAGTGGTGGCATGTAAGGAATTAACCAACTTCCATCGGAGGTTCCCAGGCAGAAAAAGGAATCCCTCCTTTTGGAACCACCTCAAATGATCTTGAAAGCCCTCATGCTTAGCTTTAAGTCTCACATTCAGTGTATGAAGGAGTTTCTGGCAAATTAGTCTGTGGAACTAAGGTGGCAACCCCTATTAGGTCATTGTTCTATAATGCTGCTCTCTTAGCTGCCAGATCAGCTGCTTTGTTCCCTTGTACCACTTCCGTGCTCCCTTTTTGGTGTCCTTTACAGTGGGAGACTGAAACCTCAGTGGACAGATGGACTGCCTGAAAAAGCCTAAGGATTTGATCACCATATTTGACTGGGGATCCTTGGGTGGTCAAGTGGCCTCTTTCTTTCCAAATAGCAGCATGTGCATGTAGCACCAGAAAGGCATACTTGAAGTCAATGTAAATGGCTATTCTTTTTCATTTTCCCAGCTCTAAAGCTCGAGTCAGGGCCATGAGCTCAGCTAATTGGGCTGAAGTACCCGGTGGCAAAGATTTAGCCTCTATAGTCTCAAAATTCAGTACTACTGAATACCCAGCTCTTCTTTTTCCATCAAGACAAAGCTCCTTCCATCAGAGTACCTGATTTCCTCAGGTTTGGTCAGAGGATCTTCTAACAATCCCTTTCAGGGTTTTGTCCAGTTGTCCAAGATTTCTAGGCAACACTGTAAGTGGAGAGAGCCCTCGGGGTTAGGCAGGAGGGTGGCTGGGTTAAGAACCTCACAAGGAGATATAGTGAGGCCTGGATTTTCCATCAGTATTGGCTTGATATCTGAGGATTCTTTGATCAGACATCCATAAATGTCCTCTCCCATTTAGGAGTTGTTTCACTTAGTGGCTGGTAAAAATAGTTAGTTTGCCCCCAAAAGAGAGTTTGAAAGCATTTTCTATCAGGACATCAATAGTTGCAAGGTTTTGAAGGCAGGGAGAGATTTATTCCCAGTCAGGGATCACTAGAAACTGGTGGGAAAATATTTGTCCATCCCAGCAATGAAGAAGTGCTCAGGTGAATCTTTTGTATTTTTTTTTTTTTTTTCTATAGTACAAGTTTGGGAGAAAAGGACTCTGGAGTAGGAGGTCAGGACAGAGTAGGTAACCCCTGTGTCAACTGATAATTTCTCGGACCTACCTGCCACATCCAGTTGCACCCTTGGCTTCAGCCCAGTGATAGTTAATTGTGACAGGCAGGCTGGCTGGAGCAGGCCACTTCAGTCCTGTTGAACCATCATGAGGGAGGACTTGGCGCTTGACTTTGAGACTCTTAGGTCCCCAGGGCAGAGTGCCACCCAATGTCCCAACTGATAGCGTTTGTAGCAAGCCATTTTAGGAGACTTGTCACGGTTTGGACACTGTTTGGCCCAATTCCCCACCTGTCTACAGATTAAGCATTTTACCTTGTGCCTTGTCCTTCAAGGACTGGACTCGGGGTTTGCCACAGGGCTTCCCTGTAGGGCAGCCAGCATTTGGGCATGCCTGGTCTCTTTCCTTTTCTCCCTCTCCTGAGACTTGGCTTCCCTCTCCTGTTCTCTGTTATAAGGTATTGGTGGCGGTCTGGACCATCTCATCTAAAGAGGCAGCAGGGTCCTGCTTCTATAGCTGTTATAACTTTATCCTCATATTAGATGCACATTGGGACAGGAATTTGTCCTTTAAAATCATCTGTCCCTTGTAAGAGCCTAAGTCCTGATTGGTAAACTTTTGGATAGCATCATTTAGCCTTTCTGGATAGGCAAATGGGTTCTCACTGGGTTCCTAAGTTATTGCTGTGACTGGGCACAGTCCCACAAGTAATAAGCATTCTTCTGTTTCCATGGGTGGACTTCCTTAGGGGTGTCTTTCTGAAGCTTTTCTTATCCAGAACTGTTACAACCTGAGAGCCAAGTGTCCCCAGGTCAGGGTGCAGAACCCCAGGCAGGCTGAGCAATGACAGCCTCCTGGAGATCTAATCCCCAGGCAGGTTGAGGCATGTCGGCCTCCCAAGAATTGGGTCCCTGGGCAGGTCAAAGTATGTCGACCTCCTGGGACCCATGGACTGGCAGATCCCAGAGCAGGTTGAGGAGTGACAAGTTTCGAGGAACAGATCCCTAGGCAGGTCAACGCAGGTTGAGCTCCTGGGATCCCCCCCCCCCCCCCCCCCCCCCCGCCGGCCGGCG
>SJYT01031934.1:193446-259929 GCA_006410635.1 Cephalophus harveyi | reverse complement strand
TTCGGAAGGAATGATGCTAAAGCTGAAACTCCAGTACTTTGGCCACCTCATGAGAAGAGTTGACTCATTGGAAAAGACTCTGATGCTGGGAGGGATTGGGGGCAGGAGGAGAAGGGGACGACCGAGGATGAGATGGCTGTATGGCATTACGGACTCGATGGGCGTGAGTCTGAGTGAACTCCGGGAGATGGTGATGGACATGCAGGCCTGGCATGCTGCGATTCATGGGGTCGCAAAGAGTCGGATACGACTGACCAACTGGACTGAACTGAATGGAAAAGGCAATGGCATCCCACTCCAGTACTCTTGCCGGGAAAATCCCATGGTCGGAGGAACCTGGTAGGCTGCAGTCTGTGGGTTCGCTAAGAGTCGGATACGACTGAGTGACTTCACTTTCAGTTTTCGCTTTCATGCATTGGAGAAGGAAATGGCAACCCACTCCAGTATTCTTGCCTAGAGAATCCCAGGTATGGGGGAGCCCAGTTGGCTGCCATCTATGGGGTCACACAGAGTCAGACACCACTGAAGCGACTTAGCAGCAGCAGCAGCATGTGGTAAATTTGAGGTGTCTGGGCTTGTCTCCTAGAGGTTAAAGCATTCTGATAGCTCAGCTTCAGCGTAACTGAGCACCTCATGGAGGGAGAAAAAAGAAAGTGAAGGGGAGACGATTTGGGGGACTTCTATAAAAATCTAGGTTAAAATGATGGTCTAAATTATGGTATGGGGAATATTAGTAAGGAAGGAGTGATAAGATTTGCTAACAAAAATTTTATGAGCATGTAATCTGAAAACAAAGGAAGCTGAATATAGACTACATATTTGGAGAAGGGAATGGCAACCCACTCTGGTATTCTTGCCTTGAGAATTCTATGGATGCAGGAGCCTGGTGGGCTACTGTTCCTGGGGTTGCAAAAAGTCAGACACGACTAAGTGATTAACACACAGTAATAATGATTAAAAAGATTTAACCAAATAAGAATAAAAATCATAAGACTCAGTTCTCCATCTACTCATGACTGCATTTTTCAGAATTATAAGCATGGGTATTGTCTACTTTTCAGCTCCTAGGTGACTAAATAGAACACTACTAAGGAAAAGATGACCAGATCGAGCCTTTACCTGTATAAAATAAAGACCTTATATATATAAAATAAGGACTATTTTAGGGAGATAACTTACATTACTTGAGTTATGTTTTGAATTAAACTGAAGGCAATGGCACCCCACTCCAGTACTCTTGCCTGGAAAATCCCATGGACGGAGGAGCCTGGTGGGCTGCAGTTCATGGGGTCACTAAGAGTCAGGCACGACTGAGCGACTTCACTTTCACTTTTCACTTTCATGCATTGGAGAAGGAAATGGCAACCCACTCCCGTGTTCTTGCCTGGAGAATCCCGGGGATGGGGGAGCCTAGTGGGCTGCCGTCTACGGGGTCGCACAGAGTCCGACACGACTGAAGTGACTTAGCAGCAGCAGCAGCAGTGAATCAGATACTTGTTACTTTTCATGGCTTTGGGTTAAAATAATGAAGATAAGCAGGAAGTACTGGAAGTTCTGTATTAAATGTAAAACACATGATCTTTAACCAATGAATGAATGAAGAATGAATGTGGCATTTGGTGGGTTTTAATGCAAATCAATAAAAGTAGTGAAAAGTAGTGAAAGTATTGTAATAAGCAAAGTTCAAATTATTGAATTTCAGTGAAAGGAAGAACCCCAATGAGTAGCTAAGGTTTTTGTCCATTAGAGGGATTAAGTATTCTGTTGTTAAAGTGGAGTTGAATGCTGTCTGTTTGTTCATGGAGAAAGCACCAGACCGACTTGTCTCAAGTAGATAAAAAGATAAAACCAAATAAATTTGGGGAATCTTTTTAATCTAAACATTTTATGTTATAGAAGAGATTGCAACAAACATAGACTTTACCTTCAAAACAAACACATGAAAAACTTCTAGTCACGTGGAGAATCTGAAATATACTCTATTGCATGGCTGAAGAAATAAGAACAGTTCCATAAACTTGGTGTCATAGGACCTGGTGTGTATCTCTGCACGACCATTCAGTGTTTTTGTGACCGAACAAGTATGTGATACTTATCCTCTTTAGAACATAACTTCTTTACCTGTAAAATAAAGGGGAGAACGTTTGCCCACTGACATTAAATTTATGTAAAAGCACTGTGGGATATAAAGTGTTATGTCAAGCCAGAAGTTCCCAGAAAGAAAAGCCAAAAAATCCCAGAAAGCAAAAGGTTTAACTCTAGAATAAAATTTTGATTAGAAACCGTATTATCTCATCAGCCAAGATGACCACCATTATATAGCATTATATTGGACAGAGTATATATTCAAGTAAAAATGATAGACCCAAGTTGATTGCAAATAAGGAAAGGAACAAAGAGTTCCACTTTTTTTTTTTCCAGTCACATAGTACATGCTTATGAGATACTGTAAATGCTTAGTTTAACAAGGCAAGTTTGAGATTGCAAGGTTTTTTTCAGTTAAGCAGGACTGCTGCTGCTGCTAAGTCACTTCAGTCATATCTGACTCTGTGCAACCCCAGAGACGGCAGCCCACCAAGCTCCTCTGTCCCTGGGATTCTCCAGGCAAGAACACTGGAGTGGGTTGCCATTTCCTTCTCCAATGCATGCATGCATGCTAAGTCACTTCAGTCGTGTCCAATTCTGTGCTACCCCATGGACAGCAGCCCACTAGGCTCCTCTGTCCACAGGATTCTCCAGGACATAATTTTTAAAAGGCACACTGATAGTTTTAAAAATATCTGAATTGACTGAATCATACAATTGATTATATAGCTAAACACTGCTTTAATTGGAGGATGTACTACTTCTGATCATGTGGGTAACAGGGGTAAGTATGTGGGAGAGGAGCCAGAAGGCCAGTCTTGTACCATCACTCTCTGAGCTGCTCAGAGTTGATGTCTTCATCTGAGAAATGAGATTAATAATAAAGCATTTCTCACAGAGTGGTTGTGAAGATAAAATGAATCAATACAAATTGAGTGTGAACCATAAAACTCTGTTCAACAGACATATTTTGCACCAAAAATATGCCCAGCAGTGTGTTAGTTATTGAGGATACAGTGGTAATTGGATGTAGCTTGTTCCTTTAAAGAATTCACAATGTAATGGGCTGGGCACCTTTTTGTGCCATCTTGTTGCTATGGAGAAATGCGTGCATAATGATTTGGGAGCACAGAGGAAGGAGTGTTGAACCAGAGGTATTTTCTAGGGAAATTGAGGATAGAATCACAGTATAAAACAACACACTGATTTCAGTTAAGATTTAATAGGCTTAAAGTGGTGAATGATAAAGAAATTATTCAGGTTATTTAAATGTGAAATTTAAAATGTGAAATTGAAAATGAAAATTAAAAATTAAACAAATCCAGCACACAAACCATCCCCGTTTACTGGATAAAAAGTAATTCACTGAAATTTTTGATAAGCTGTAAATTTATGAGATAATTTCAAATATTTAAAGAAAAAGCAAAAATGCGTACTTCTGACTAGAGAAGAAATATGTGGAAACTGAGTAATAATACATGAAATCTTAGTTCATATATTTATTAAATATCTCAGGAGAGACATTCTGTTTTTCCATCTCCATACAAAGGCATAGTGGTTGATGTTGGTAAGATGGCCTTAATCTTCGAGTCCACTCCAGGACCCACACTGGTTTTACTTTATTCTTACTCAATAAAGCATGTATCTAAAATGTATATTTGCACTGGATATAAACAACTGATAGAATTAATGATAGAATTTGGTTAAGTTGAGCAAATATGCAATACCTAAACAAAAGTAAGCAATTTATTTTCTTTGTCCTAGTAAGACATACCTGCTGCTGCTGCTAAGTCGCTTCAGTCATGTCCGACTCTGTGCGACCCCATAGACGGCAGCCCACCAGGCTCCGCCGTCCCTGGGATTCTCCAGGCAAGAACACTGGAGTGGGTTGCCATTTCCTTCTCCAATGCATGAAAGTGAAAAGTGAAAGTGAAGACATACCTAGAAATACTATATTACCTTTAGTGATAAAACTGTAAAATAGTTAGAAGTAAATTTACCCAGAGGAGTAGAAGACCTATGCAAACAAAAAGGGTAAAGCAAACATTGCATAAAGTAATAGATATATTAATTCTTAGATGGGGGAGGCATATAATGAAAATATCAACTTTTCCAAAATTAACATGTATATTTAATGTAATTTCAATGAGAATCCCAACAAATTAATTTCTTAAATGGATAAAATTATCTTATAGTTCATATAGAAGAATAAATAGCTGAGAACAGTCAATAAAAATGTGAAAAAGGAGGATATGGAGATGTTTTTCATATTAAATAAAAGAACACACTATAAACCCCTTTTAGAATAACAAAAATTGAAAGATAGAAATTATTGGTAGGGATGTAGAAAAAAGGTTATTCATATATTGCTGATGGAAATAGCCACTTTCAGAGGTTGTTTGAAAAAAAATTAGAAT
The DNA here is from genome assembly GCA_006410635.1 of Cephalophus harveyi. NCBI lineage: Eukaryota > Metazoa > Chordata > Mammalia > Artiodactyla > Bovidae > Cephalophus > Cephalophus harveyi. The sequence continues at coordinate 255,427 of SJYT01031934.1, read as the reverse complement.
TGTGGTGTTGGGAATTTATACCATAGAAATAAGAGCACCTATTTATAAGTAAATATTTACTAAGGCATTTTGTCCTGTTGAAAATCAGAAAATAAAGTGTGTATGTATGCTATATATAATACATATATCTCCATAGTTTAGAATACTATGCAGCCATTAAAAGAAAATATTACTGTCATAACTTGGAGGGATTTCCATGAGATAGTATTGTGTAAGAAAAGAGAAGCTTAATAATATGGCTCGTTTTTGATAAAACAATGACAAGAAAATTATACATATGTATCTGTACATATCTTTCTGTGCACATGTAGGTCTGTATAGGATTATATGAGAACATAAGAAAAGAATATGCACCAGGTTGCTAACCTGGGTCCCCTGAGGAGCAAGGATGAGGTGCTATTGTAGATGGAGGTTGGAGGAGATGGCTGAAGGATACGGGGATGTGGGAAGCTGAGTAAAAAGGGAAACCATAAGAAGACTGCCCTTCCCAAAAGTGTGAGCCACATTTATGCTTTTATATGTGTGTTGCTGCTGCTGCTAAGTCGCTTCAGTCGTGTCCGACTCTGCGACCCCATAGACAGCAGCCCACCATGCTCTCTCGTCCCTGAGAAGCTCCAGGCAAGAACACTGGAGTGGGTTGCCATGTCCTTCTCCAATGCATGAAAGTGAAAAGTGAAAGTGAAGTCGCTCAATCGTGTCCGACTCTTAGCAACCCCATGGATTACAGCCCACCAGGCTCCTCCGTCCATGGGATTTTCCAGGCAAGAGTAGTGGAGTGGGGTGCCGTTGCCTTCTCCGTTATATGTGTGTATGTGTGCATAATTAAAAACATTAACAAACTAAAGAGGAAATTATCAAAATGTGAGTGAGAGAAATGGTACTCACAGGTAATTATAAATTTGCCTATATTTGCAAATAAAGACATTTATAAATGTTAATATTTTATTTATGTAGCAATTTACTTGTGATCTATCTCAAAATTCAAGCCACAGTTAAGTCACTAATCTGGATAGGGGTTTCCCATATTTTTCATCTCATAGCACATGTTGGAAATGATAATATATACTTGGAACATTAGGGCTTTGGGGGAGGCTATTTGCAGATTAGGCTTCCCTGCTAGGCATTATGAGGGTCTCTGCTCTCCTGGAAGCCACATGCTCTGCTGCCCAGGGCTCTCTAGAGTTTCTCTTCCAGAGAACCACAGAGTTCAGATGCCTGTGTGGCTACTCAGAATGCTGTGATTTCTGTTTAAATGATTGCTTTCTATTTTATTTAACCAGGAATCCTGATGTTACACATGGATTATATTAGCTCATGCTAAATTTTTAAAAGCTGGATTACAAGTCTTTATTTCCCATAGCCTAGATTTCTCCTCTGGGTAACATATTCTCAAAACAAGCATTGCATAAATGCTGAAGAAAGTGATGTCTATGGCTCATTCATACTTAATTTTTCAAGAATTAACTTCAGAATTTTATCTTTCCAACTGAATTTATAATTTTACCAAGAACACTCTTATTATAATAAGGGAATCATGTTTGCCAAATGTCTCAGCCAAGATTGTTTTCTACTGTTAATTACAGAAAACTTGACTAAACTGGTTTAATATTGCTCACATAAAAAGAAATGTGGAGGAAGCAACCTAGAGTTGCATTATGAGTTACATGTTTTCAGCAATGTCCTGGGATCTTTCTTTCTGTTCCACCATCTTCAGCATGTGGCTTTCATCTCTGTGATCACAATTGGGATTCAGTATGTTCACAAAGAAGTGGGAGAAGGCAGTGACTACATTTGAAAAGTAAAAGCAGTCCCAGAACCTTGCAGCAGACTTTCCTTTATGTATTGTTCACAACAATGTAACATGTCATACTCAACTGCAAGGGAGATCTAAACTTTTAGCTGAATACATGGTAACAAAGGTTTTTTGACCAAACTTTGGATGGCTCCTTTGAGTGCTCTTCTTGACTTGCCCTCAGCTTTGGCTCCCACTCTGTCTTTGGCCTGCCCAGCCCAGTGTTAACAATAAATCCTGCTAAGTCATTTTAGTGAGAATTCCCCCACCTTTGATCATGCTCTTCATCCCTCATCTTTAATGTACAAATCCTTGACTTGTCTTAGCAAGAATCCTATTAGGTTATTTTAGCAAGAATCCTCTTGTCCTTGATGTTTCTTCTCTATAAATTTTTATCCACTGGCCCCCTCAACTCTGTTCCTTGCCTGTAGATCCCCAGATGCCTTTGTTCTTGCTGTTTTTAAAAATTCAATAAATTTTGAATGGCACAGGGTCTTCAATCTTTGTTGCAGCATTTGGGATCTAGCTCCCTGACCAGGGATCAAGCCCAGCCTCCACCCCCTACCCCCCGCCCCCGCCCGCAGTGGGAGCACAGAATCTTTGCCACTGGGCCACCCTTGTCTTTGCTGTATTTGGAGTTGAGTTCAATCTCTGTCTCCTATTGCAATATCCCTATTGCTGTAGTTCCGGATTTAAGCTCTTATCATCTGAGGGCTTCCCTGATAGATCAGTTGGTAAAGAATCTGCCTGCAATGTGGGAGAACTGGGTTCAATTCCTGGGTTGGGAAGATCCCCTGGAGAAGGGAAACAAGTGTCAGAATTTTTTCTTTAACAATGGCCAGTCTGAACAGAAAAAGGATTCTGTTAGCTAAGAAGAGAAGAATAGATATGGAGAAGAAACTAAGTGCCTGTCACACTACATGTCTCCTTATTCTAAACTCGAGTCATTTATATTTGAGGAGCAAACATGATATAAAGTTATAAATCCTCTTGAGTTTGGGACTTATATTTAACTTCCATTCTCTTGGTGATACACTAGGTGATACACTATTTACATTCAGTAAAATAAAGCCTATAAAACTTTCTACCTATGTATTTTGCAGTGAAGTTTAATTAGCTAATAGTGATAAAATGATGTGAAGAAAGTTACTGCAAGTACATAAAGCTTTGTTAGATAATGTGCGAGTAATTTCACAAAATCTGGATAACCATCAAGTAATTAAAGGCAAATGCACTGGCGATGCAGTTATGTGACTTCCATTAGCGCTCATCAGAGGCTGACACACCCATTGAGGGAAGAGCAGATCTTATGCGGCTCTGAAACGGTTTTTGAAAAATCCTTACTCCTCTTTTAAAATCACTTTCACCATCTGCTGGCAAAAGAATTGAGATGGCTGCCTGTGAACTTAGCAATTAAATGTGCTAATACAGTAGCTGGAGAAAATGACTGTCACACCTGTTTTTAAAAAACAACAACAAACAAAGCAAAATTCCACTACCACCCCTCAACCAAAAAACACCATCTGGTCTTCTGTGAAAACCAAACTTCAGATTCTTAAAAAAGCAAACCCAACTACATTTCCAGGTATTATTATGGATACTGAAAATGTAGTCATTTTATCCCCGTTAATTTCTCAAAAAATTGGGATTTCAAGGCAGAAAGTCATCAATCCAATATTACTGTGTGTTTTCCTTCCTCTTTTTGGATTTCAAGAAGATGGAGGAAGGGACAAAAAACAACTGTGAAAGAGTTGTTTAATTTTACTTCGTCAGAGAAATCTTTAATCCACCTACAACACACAAGCATTTGTTTCTATTGAAGACATATTGTTGCAAATGAGCATGTATAAAGCCGATAAGGGAATACATAACTAAAGAATTCTTTCATTTTAACAAAAGAATCTAGTGAGACAATATACAATAAAATGGAATATTTTAACCCTGACAGGGGTTCCTGAATATCTTTAGCAAGTGTAGGACAAAAGTATTTGGAGTACTCCAGTACTCTTGCCTGGAAAATCCCACAGTCAGAAGAGCCTGGTAGGCTGCAGTCCATGGGGTCGTGAAGAGTCGGATACGACTGAGCGACTTCACTTTCACTTTTCACTTTCATGCATTGGAGAAGGACATGGCAACCCACTCCAGTGTTCTTGCCTGGAGAATCCCAGGGACGGGGAGCCTGGTGGGCTGCCATCTATGGGGTTGCACAGAATCGGACACGACTGAAGCGACTTAGCCGCAGCAGCAAGGCAAAAGTATTAGGAAAAAAAAGAAAGAAAACTAACTAGTCTTCATAAATTAGTAGGCCACTAGAATCTAACTTTCTGATAATTGTTATTCATGTCTTAATATCTGCCGCTAAATCTCGTGCTCTCATCTTAACACAGAAATTGTGATGGAGACTAAATTAAAATGTTTGTATATATTATTGGGCTATTTAAATTTTAAAATCACTAAAATTACATCATTAAATTTGGGACATTAAGAGGACTTCCTGGCACCAGGAAAATTGATATAAATAAAATCACTATATGTGCTTGTTGATTCATGGTTCAATCATATCCACTGCTCCAATGTCCAGTGTAAGAACCATGTAATGCTGTAAATTGAGCAGTCCCTTCCAGAAAAAGTCAATCCAGCTCTTGACTATGTATTAAAGTTAATTCAATATACATTTTGATTAAATTTAATCTTTCTAGAAACATCTATTGTATGAAGGTAAACATAGGGTAATATTATTATTTTTTGGTCTAAATAATGTAGTTAACATATGTTCCCAATCAATGTTAATATTTTATCTAAATTAAGCAATAAATATCATCTAGTAAGTTCATAATCCAGTTATTGTATTACTCTAATAATATGGGTCTTTAAGACACTATTTTTTATTAAAACTAATATTTAGTAATATTTAGTAAAACTAATAGTCTACTCTTAATATGAGACCTTCAAAATACCTTTTACTGGGATGATGGGGTGTGTGTGTGTGTGTGTGTGTGTGTATTCAGGGAGGGTTATATTACCCTGGTACTTGTGAGCTTCTAAGAGTAATACAATGAATGAAGACTTCAAGTTAATAAATCTTTTCTCTGGTTTAATGATTTCATGTAGGTCAACAATCCCTAAAATAGGGCTTGCTCTGAGAAAAAGTTCAAGTGGAAATATCTGTGTAGTAATATAATAGGTAGAAAAAAATTTTTTTTTCGTCTGTTCCAGTTTCTAACATTAAAAGTTACCAAGTATCAGTTATGTACATGAGTTTCCCTTTTTGCAACAAACTGAAATTACATTTAACACTGTAGTAAGTAGCTCACCCAAAGAGAATTAATTATGATTTGGAGGAAGTTTTAGAAAGTATGTTGATTATCTTCTCCACCCACTTTGCTCACCACAATCACAGTGTCTTTTCAGCTCAATCTACCTTTCCTATATAAAGCCAAGCAATATTACCAAAGGTATTTTTCCTTTGTGTATAAAGTTCCCCTACCAAACGGTGCTGACAGATGAGCTGGGTCGGGAGAAGACACTGATGCCCCGAGACCGCTCTTCAGTGGTGAGGCTGGAGGAACGGGCAGCCATGTCCTCATTGGTGGCCTTTGAGACACCTCCCAGATGCTGGGCCCCGAGAATGTGCAATGAAATGACCCATGCAGGCCGCGTGGCCTTGGACCTTGGCAGACGTGGATCTGGAGCCCCAGGGTTCTGGCCCAGAAGCCCTTTTGACTACCCGTGGCTTTTGCAGCTGCAGGAAGGCTGCAGATTCCTGGCCCACGCATGCGCAGTTCCCTCCCAATTCTGTCCTTAGGCACTTCCTCGCCTTGTCTCTTGTCCGGAAAATCCCATGGACGGAGGAGCCTGGTAGGCCACAGTCCATGGGGTCGCAAAAGAGTCGGCCGCGACGGAGTGAATTCACTTTGACTTTCCCCTGGTAAGCATTCAGGCCACAGACCGTCCACACACCTGGACAGTCGACTGAGGCCAGGCGCCTCATATCCGGGTGAAGACGGCTGGCGAGGCCTTGAGGGGATTGGTGTTTGTATGAAAGGTGGAGTGAGCCAGGCCCTTACAGATGAGTCTGGGAGGAAGGGTCTCTGGGAGGGTCTCCCAGGGTTTTTCACCCTGTGACTCCCCTGTGGGCCCTGCAATATCCTCAGATCCGGTGAGACTGGGCTTCCTTCGGGAAGATTGCTCATGGCTGCTGTGCCTTCAGCTGATTCGCCTGTCCTGGGTTTTTGCTCCTGGGCACAACCCAACCCATCCGCTCCTCTCCCTCCATCAGGACCCAAAAAGGAAAAGAGAAAAAAATCTTATCATAAGGTTAAAACAAGATACACACAGGAAAAATATTGGTTGACTGTGATCAAATCTATACTATACATGAGATGCCTCTTGTTTTCTAAGCAATTAACTTGAATTTAGATTTATATATTACTAACTTCAAGTGCTACTTTGGAGAGTATTCCATTCTCCTCTTCCACTCTTCCAGAAAAAACGAAAAAGTAAATGTTCTCTCTGAAGTCTTGAGTGAACTTTTAAAAAATCTTTATTAGTCCCCATCAGTAGCTCCTCAGTTGCCTTTAAATTCATCCTATAACTTCAGTGTCACCCCTAAACTCTCTTCTAAACCTTTGCACACATGCATGCTAAGTCGCTTCAGTCGTGGCCAACTCTTTGCAACCCTGTGGACTGTAGCCCACCAGGCTCCTCTGTCCATGAGATTCTCCAGGCAAAAGTACTGGAGTGGGTTGCCCTCCTCCAGGGCATCTTCCCAACCCATGGATCAAACCTGTGTCTCCTGCAACTCCTGCATTGCAGGTGGATTCTTTACCACTGAGCCACCAGGGAAAGTCTCTCTAAACGCTTAATTCCAAATAAATTCAGGTAATGGTAGAACTAAGAAAGTATGTTCTCTTTTAATATATATTTAAAAAGAAATATACGTACAGTGACTTGTCATCAGTGAAATACCTATATCTGTGACTGACTGTGTCATACACTTTGTTCTGTCCTCCATGTCCTTGTGATTCTGAAACCACATAACTCAGACTGAGACTTGAACCCACTCTTTTAACTGAAATAGCACACCTGTTTATGAAGCTCAGGTTTTTTATGTCTGGAATCAGAAAGAACTCAATGAGGGACAAAGCAATAGGTAAGCAGTGGATTAATTTAGGGAGATACACTTTCTATAGAGAGAATGCAGTCCCTCTCAAAAGGCGAGAATGGCCCTAGGGCACAGGGTCATCTGGAAAAGGGAGAACATCCCTGATATAAGAGGAGGTAGTTTTCAATGGTTTGGATGACTTCATAGGCCAGTGGGAGGATTATCCTAATTAATTTGGGGAAGGAACAGGGATTTCCAGGAAGTCAAATCTTCTGCCATGTTGGACCTAGTAGGTTCTAACCAGTTTATGTCACATTCTCAGCTGCTATGTCATTCTTTTAAAGCTTGTGTCCTGCCCCTTTCCCTGCTGTTTCAGTACTACATTTGTTCAACTATGCCCTTGTATTTTCCTGGGTGAAGTACTTGCAGTTTAAGGAAGACATTGATGCAGGTGCCCCAATAATATAGATGTCATGAAGCTGTTGTATCCTGTGTGTTAACAATGTACTAGCTGAAGTCACTGCTTATTAATCATACACATTTGTGAGTGTGTGTATGTGTAGGCTAAAATCCCACAGATATGTAGCAAATAAATTAGGATGTAAGCTAAAAGAACTGTGAATTTTTAGTAAGTGATTGGCAGTTGTTATTAATCTCAAGGAAAAGCTGAATCATAGCTGCACTTAATTTGTGCTTATCTTACAGTGTAGTTTTGGTGAAATTGTACCTCTTTTGAATTACTATTACTCAACTATTTTCCTGACTTGAAAGGTGTTACTAACTTGCACCTATTTTTCAATGGAGTAGTATCTTGCATTTAACTTACTGTTACTAATACCTGTAATTCAACTGAAATAACCACCTGAAAAATAGACTAGTTGAGTGGTGGTAATACAAAGATGCCAAGAATACACAGAAGAATATACAAAAGAGATCTTCATGACCCAGATAAGGAAGATGGTGTGATCACTCACCTAGAACCAGCCATCCTGGAGTTTGAAGTCAAGTGGGCCTTAGGAAGCATCACTACTAGCAAAGATAGTGGAAGTGATGGAATTCAAGCTGAACTATTTGAAATCTTAAAAGATGATGCTATGAAAGTACTGCACTCAACATGCCAGCAAATTTGGAAAACTCAGCAGTGACCACGGAACTGGAAAAGGTCAGTTTTCATTCCAGTCCCAAAGAAAGGCAGTGCCACAGAATGTTCAAACTACTGCACAATTGCACTCATCTCACATGGTAGCTAAGTAATGCACAAAATTCTCCAAGTCAGGCTTCAACAGTACATGAACTGTGAACTTCCAGATGTTCAAGCTGGTTTTAGGAAAGGCAGAGGAACCAGAGATCAAATTGCCAATATCCACTGGATCATCTAAAAAGCAAGACAGTTCCAGAAAAAACATCTATTTCTGCTTTATTAACTATGCCAAAGCTATTGACTATGCAGATCACAACAAACTGTGTAAAATTCTTCAAGAGATGACCACCTTACCTGCCTCCTGAGAAACCTGTATGCAGGTCAACAAGCAATAGTTAGAACTGGACATGGAACAATGGACTGGTTCCAAATTGGGAAAAGAGTATGTCAAGGCTATATATTGTCACCCTGCTTATTAAAATGTATGCAGAGTACATCGTGCAAAATGCCAAGCTGGATGAATCACAAGCTGAAATCAAGATGCTGGGAGAAATACCAATAACCTCATATAAGCAGATGACACCACCGTTAAGGCAGAAAGGGAAGAGGAACTGAAGAGCCTCATGTTGAAAGTGAAAGAGGAGAGTGAAATAGCTGGTTTAAAACTCAACATTCAGAAAACTAAGATCATGGCATCTGGTCCCATCACTTCATGCCAAATAGATGGGGAAACAATGGAAGCAGTGACAGACTTTATTTTTGGTGGCTCCAAAATCACTGCAGATGGTGACTGCAGCCATGAAATTAAGAGACGCTTGTTCCTTAGAAGAAAAGCTGTGACCAACCTAGCCAGCATATTAAGAAGCAGAGACATTACTTTTCCGGCAAAGATCCATCTAGTCAAAGCTGTGGTTTTTCCAGTAGTCATGTATGGATGTGAGAGTTGGAGTATAAAGAAAGCTGAGTGCCGAAGAATTGATGCTTTTGAACCATGGTGTTGGAGAAGACTCTTGTGAGTGCTTCGGACAGCAAGGAGATCCAACCAGTCCATCCTAAAGGAAATCAGTCCTGAATATTCATTGGAAAGACTGATACTGAAGCTGAAACTCCAATACTCTGGCCAACTGATACGAAGAACTAATTCATTGGAAAAGACCCTGATGCTAGGAAAGAATGAAGGCAGGAGGAGAAGGGGATGTCAGAGGCTAAGATTGATGGCATCACCAACTCTATGGATATGAGTCTGAGCAAGCTCCAGGAGTTAGTGATGAACAGGGAAGCCTGGCGTGCCTGCAGTCCATGGGTTTGCAAGGAATCAGACAGGACTGAACAACTGAACTGAACTCAATACAAAGTTACAGGTCTTTTTTAAGGGGAGTGCCATTTTTTTTCTTTGAAAAGTGCAAGCATGCAATGCCTTTGCATAGTGCTTTCAGATTTGGGGAATGTTTTCTCAGGACACTGAAATAGCTAAGTCTTTATTTAATATTTCTCTAATTTCCAGAAGAGCCTTATTTCTTCATGGAGGAAATGGTAAACGTGAATAGGAGGTTGGATGAAGAGACACTATATAGTTTTGCTTTGGGTGAATGTTTGTGCTTTATTATTGACTCAGAATAAAATAACATACTTAAAAACTGGTCTTGGTTTTCTGGGCTATTTTGACAGATTATATTCTTTCTATTTTTACAAAATGTAAAGGAGGAGAAATTTTCTTTAAAAAGGTCATCTTGAGAGCAAAACCAAAAACACTTGTCTTTTTTTGGCCACATAAATGATCAAATACATTTGGAAACATTTAGTCAGGGAGTATGCCTGATTCTGAGACTTGTAAATGATTTTTCTCAAACTCTCATCTGTGTCATAACTTTTCCATAGCTTCAGATATACAATTTTTTTGCTGCTAAGTCGCTTTAGTCGTGTCTGACTCTGTGTGACCCTAGAGACGGCAGCCCACCAGACTCCCTCATCCCTGGGATTCTCCAGGCAAGAACACTGGAGTGGGTTGCCATTTCCTTCTCCAATGCATGAAAGTGAAAAGTGAAAGAGAAGTCACTCAGTCGTGTCCGGAGATTAACAAAAAACAAATTGGAAACCTGGTAGTGAACAAAACTTAGGTCCACTCATTCATGAGCAGTAGAGCCAATCTACTGACCCCTAGTTGAGGAGAAGGAAAGTGCAGCATCATTAGAAAGTGCCATACAGAGTCCAGGACAGCGACCAAAAACCCCAAATTGCCCAACGAGTTTCAGTAAAGCATTTTTAAAGGTCAGATGAGGGAGGGGAGTCTCAGCATTTGTGAATCAGCTAGTGCACAGTTCTCTGACTGGTTGAAGGTGAGGTAACAGAGCCTTGTCATGGGGGATTAGTATTATTAGTCCTCAGGCTCCCGTAGGGATGGGGCTGTGTGGTCATGGTCATTAAGTAGTTAACACATGCTATTTGGTGGAGATTTTAGCATCTGTAAAACAACTCAGGAAGTGCGCATCAGATATTATTAATATAATAATATAGATCATGACATCTGGTCCCATCACTTCATGGTAAATAGATGGGGAAACAATGGAAACAGTGACAGACTTTATTTTCTTTGGCTCCAAAATCCTCTGGATGGTGACTGCAGCTATGAAATTAAAAGACACTTGCTTCTTGGCAGAAAACCTATGACAAACCTAGATAGTGTCTTAAAAAGCAGAGATATACTTTGCCGACAAAGGTCCATGTAGTCAAAGCTGTGGTTTTCCCAGTAGTCATGTATGGATGTGGGAGCTGGATCATAAAGAAGGCTGAGTCCGAAGAATTAATGCTTTTGAACTGTGGTGTTGGAGAAGACTCTTGAGAGTCCCTTGGACTGCAAGGAGATTCAACCTGTCAATCCTAAAGGAAATCAACCCTGAATATTGATTGGAAGAATTGAAGCTGAAGCTCCAATACTTTGGCCACCTGATGCAGAGAGCCGACTCTTTAGAAAAGATCCTGTTGCTGGGAAAGATTGAAGGCAGGGGGAAAAGGGGACGGCAGAGGATGAGATGGTTGGATGGCATCACCAACTCAATGGACATGAGTTTGAGCAAACTCTGGGAGATAGTGAAGGACAGGGAAGCCTGGCATGCTGCAGTCCAGAGGATATGAGGGAAGGGTCTGTCCCAGGAAGGCCCCTTCAGGTCCTGCTCAGTTAGAAAATCTTGGTGTGGATACATGAATATGTAGATTAAAAAAGCTGCCTGCCATATCAGTAAACAAAGGATGTTGCAGACTCAATCCACTACAGCTGCCCCTCTCCCCATAGTGAGCCCTAAGGGAACTCAGGCTGGAAACCAAGGGGCTGTAGCCACCCCCAAGTGCGGACTCTCAGGGGACTCAGAATGGAAAGAACAGGATACTGGCCCCAGATAGCCAAAGTTTTTGAAAGGGAAAGTGTTAGTCGCTCAGTGCATGGAATTCTCTTGACATGAATACTAGAGTGGGTTGCCAAGCCCTTCTCCAGGGGATCTTCCTGAACCAGGGACTGAACCCCGGTCGCCTGCATTGCAGACTGATTCTTTACTTTCTGAGCCACTAGGGAAGCCCAAGATAGCTAAGAATATCAAAGGAATGATGTCAGTGAGCCCAGATTCTTTTATCTTCCCATACATAGAAAAGTGCTAAATCCATTAACATGAGATGTCTGGTTTTCTTTAATTAACAATAATCTGTTATGTTCTGATTATCTAGTCTGTTGCAAAAATACCTTCATATCCTGGGTCTTCCCTTACCTGGTCAGAGCAGTCCCTCTCAGCTGGTCTGAGAGGCTGCCTCCCAGGCTTGACCTAGAAAGTCTGCCAAATAAAACATAATTCTCAACTTTTATGTTGTGCATTTTTTTTGTTTTTTAGTCATCCAGTCTATCATCCAATGTATTTATGTAGAAATATTCTGTAAATAATAAAATGTAAGCATTGTATTTCTGAAAGTCTGTTTCCAATGAGCTTGTCTTTGTCAGTTCTTGGAGTTTTTGTGTTGATCCCAGGAAGATAAGGTTTTAGCTACTGAATATCTAGGAAAGAATATATTAATTTGAATTAATTAAAAAATCTTGACCATAACAACAAGAGATAAAAATCTAAAACCTCAGAAAGGGGCATGCAAAATAAATAGAGAGTGGAGAAAACTGATAAAAAACCTTTCATGTTTAATATTTTATTTTTATAGTCTTTTATTTCCCTGCTGAACATCTCATAGCTTCTTCATTATTACCTAATAGATAAAAATAATTATCTAAAGAAAGCACTGAAATATAGATTGACATTGTGGACATTTTTACCTTAAGAGAGTCTGTGGTGGAAAATGATCAGCATAGGTATCTATCTTGGTTTCATCTGTCCCCTTCCTGTCAATCATTGCCTAGATAAATGGTAGCATTTGCAGAGATTTGGGACTAGTCATGTGTGCCCAAGAAAAAAATCAGAAAAAATGTGGCAGTAGAGATGAGAAATACATTCTTTGGCAATCCATTTTCCTCACCACTTAGCCACCATTAACACCAGGAAGAAGTCAAATTGCTACTCTGGGTTTAGCTGTCTTGGGTTATTACATTACTAAAAGTCCTTTGCATTTTTTCTCAAATGTGTATTAGTTAAGCTATATTTAACTTATTATTTCCTTCTTATGAGGTGAATATTACAGCTTACAGAAATCTGACTGAAGCCTTAAATGTTGACTAACGAATTTCATTAACAGGTACAAATAGTGATTAGTTTGGTAGAGTTGTTAATCATGAATTCCAAGAATGGAGACCTGGTTGGCGGGGGCAACGCTTATTTGGGGTTTGTTAGGGCTGTAGCCCAGGAGACACAGATACAAGATGTGCTTGAATTGTGTGCTGCTGGGCCACAGTGGGAGGAGATTATAAAGGTAAAACACCTGCAAGGCTATGTAAATTGTTTGTCAGGAATTAGGATTGGAGCAGACAAGAAGTAATAGTGCCCGTTAAGAAAGAAGTGGTTGTGGGGAGGGGGGGCACACAGTATTTCAAGCTGGAAGCCCCGTGTGTCTCCTTTTGCCTGGCCAAGTCATAAAGCTATCCTTTTCAACTTCACCTAAAACTCTGTCTCTGAGATTCGATTTGGGACCAGAGTGCAGAGAGACTGAGCTTTTGGTAGCAGTAGGAACTTAGATTTCTGAAGTCCTACTAACATCACTGTGTGTGTCTCAGTTGCTCAGTCGTGTCTGACTCTCTTGTGACCCCATGGACGGTAGCCCACCAGGCTCCTCTGTCCATGGAATTTTCCAGCCAGGAATACTGAAGTGGGTTGTCATGCCCTCCTCAAGGGATTTTCCTGACCCAGGGATCACACCCATGTCTCTTGCGTCTCTTGCATTGGCAGGCAGATTTTTTACCACTGTGCCACCGAAATCACTAAGACAATAATAAGTAACACTTAACATAAATCATGGGAGAAGGCAATGGCATCTCACTCCAGTACTCTTGCCTGGAAACTCCATGGACAGAGGAGCCTGGTAGGCTGCAGTCCATGGGGTCGCTGAGTCAGACACGACTGAGCGACTTCACTTTCACTTTTCACTTTCATGCGTTGGAGAAGGAAATGGCAACCCACTCCAGTGATCTTGCCTGGAGAATCCCAGGGACGGAGGAGCCTGGTGGGCTGCCGTCTGTGGGGTCGCACAGAGTCAGACACAACTGAGGTGACTTAGCAGCAGCAGCAGCAACATAAATCATGTTTCATCTGCTAAAATATCATAAAGTAAATTAGGATCTGGAGGAAAAAAAAGACTATCATGGAGTGTCACTCCTTGTTGCAGATGTGGAAGCTCCTGCATCCATGAAACCATTAATATCTCTTTTTTCAACTCTGGGCTCTTTCCTTGGTCTTGAAGCTGGAAAAGCGCAGGTCTTGTAGGCCTTCAGGGTGCAGCCCAATAATTGGCTGAGCAGCCAGGGACTGAGGAAACTCCTGTGAGTGGCAGGATGTGGGGAAATACAAGACAGGGGATGGAGAGTGGTGGGAGTGGTCCACCAGCACGTGTGGCCTGAAAGTTGTAGGTGTAAACCTGGGCTAGCCATCCGTGAACGTGTGGGGCCTGCTTCATCCACACCAGACGCACATTGACTTACCTTCCTAGCGCGTGCATCTGTGCTCAGTTGTGTCCAACTCTACGACCCGTGGACTGCAGCCCCCTAGACTCCTCTGTCATGGAATTTCCCAGGCAAGAATGCTGGAGTGGGTTGTCGTTTCCTATTCCAGGGTGTCTTCCTGACCCAGGGATCGAACTCACGTCTGTGTCTCCTGCATTGGGAGGTGGATTCTTTACCACTGCCACCGGGGAAGTTGCGTATTCACTCCAGACCCCGCTGGTGATTGTTCTTAATCTAAGAGATGGTGAGGAGCATGCCTCTCTTCTGGTTTCTGTGATAACTAATGAGCCTACCTGATGTAAATTTCCCTATAACTGGTAATTTCCTCTTTCCCCCTTCCCCAGGGGCCAAGACTGGCTCCATGTCCTGCTGGCCATTCGCAGCATATAATGGCGTGTCACTCCAGGACCTTGCTTCAGATGTGTAAGCTCCCCCATACATTAAACCATTTGATTTCTCTGTTGCTGGAAAAAAAAGAGAAAGATTGATTAGGTTTTGAAAAGTTTACATAGTTGGGAAGATTGTGGGTGGAGGAGGGCTTTGGAACTACAAGGTTGCAGCTAGCAGCTGCTAGCAAATACTGTTTTGAAAATGGCTGATAGTGTCTTCAAGTTTGATTCAGTTTAAAAAGTCAAGTTCTCAGTGGTACTGGAACATGTCTGAAACCACATCCACAGGTGACCACCTGGCTCCATTTTGGATGCCTGAACTTTCATGAACCTTACTTCATTTTGATTTTTAAGTGATCTTAAATATGTCACCAGAATATGTCACTTTGTTTGATAATTCCAGTGTTTGAAACTGGGTTGGTGATTATGTAATCAGGATCCTAGGGGTGTGGCTTATTTTGAAGTAGGAGAATTGGAGAAGGACTGTTTAGGGTCATGATGGATGATGAAACTGGGGCAGCAGTGACAGCAAGCTGATGAGAAAGTGGCCTGGCCATAACTGGCTGTGTGACCTTGAACAAGTAGCTTAAGTTTTAAGTCAGTTAACTGACTCTGGGTCTCAGTGTTTTCCTTTGTAACACAAGGGAGGTATAAATGTTTGCTGGAATCTCTCTTATTTCTAACATCCTATGAGTTGGGAGCCTGAGAGTTCCGACTACAGCAGCAGGATCAATTTGGGGAGGCAGACAGTGGAGAACACTTGCTGTTCAGGATCCATTTATCTTCAAGCTGTACAACTGCAGGTAGTCCCAGTGTCCTGTTTAAGGAAGATTTCCTTATTGCCGTTAGACAGTTGTTGACCACGTATACAGTCTAGCTTTTATTAGACATTAAGAATACCAGGGTTTATTTTAGCTTCTGTTGTAGCTTTAGCTAAATTTTGCTTGACCGTCTGAAAAACAGTAATATAATCTCTTTCTTTTGCTCAGGTGTGTTTTTTACAGTCTTAGACTCAAAATTAAAGCCAGGCAGGTAGCATCTGATGTAACTCTATAGTTTGTGATATGACTTACCTCTCAATTGCTTCTCAGCCTTCCAGGCACTTGTACAACCCAGTAGTGAAATTGAAATCAGTTATTACAAGAGACACTTAGCCCAGAGACTTCTCTACTTACTTCTAAAATAAGAAAAGTCAAACTATAAAAATGCATTTAAGCGGGAATATGTTGGCAACAAATGTTTTTTCTGTTGTAAAACGATAAATCACTCACAGGGAAATAATAAAAAATTAAGTCGCATTTTATCAGGACTTTGCTGCCTATTTTCAAATAGATATTTATATAATAGGCAGTATTTTGAGAAAAGTGAATATAATGTGTGTATTATATGTACATACATTTCATTTTTATGTTTTTATTTAACATATTTTTCATAAGCCAAGTCCTTTTCCAAGCATTTTAGAAAAGTTAATCTATTTAATGATTATTGCAGGTATGAAACTCTGTGCCAATGCACTTATTCATGAATTTACCAGCTAATTTTTTCGATGAAATATTTAAAATTTTAACTTATATTCACCTCCTAGCTTTCCTGAGTATATTCTAATATATAATACAGGTACACAATATAAATTATGAGTATAAACTATCTGAATAAATATTAAGAGGAAAGGAGACATTATAAATATCGACACAATTGCATATTACTGTCAAGATTTCCTGTAGCACCAGATTCTGTTCAGTGGATGTCCTTCCCTCAGGTAAGCCTAAAGGGGTGGGTGTATCATTTGGATCATCTTTCAAAGGGTGCCAAAGGCGGCATTATTGACAGTCCTTCCAGAACCCAGGAATGAAACTATGACACAATTTTAGCTTGGTGTATTGATTTCCTGACTTATTTTGAAATTCATAGTATATGCTTCAGTGTCATGTGGAGAAAGAAAAAAGGGATAAAGTGTGCTTCCTTTGTGACACGTCTTCACTATTCTCTTTCCTTCAGTGCCCTTCATCTCCTTTCCCTCTGTAGTTTTGTTTTCCAGACAAAGTTGCCAAGGCTTTCCCCTTGGTTCTGACCTTTCCCTCCTCTTTCCAATGGTTCGTTTAATTTTCATCTCACAACCAATGGTCAGTTGTCTAATTGGAGCCACCAGATTTATGCATACCTGTGCACATTTATTGCAGACATGGGCATCCACTTTTTGTTTATTCACAGTTCTCAGTCTAAATGGTGTTCTAAGTGGGAATAGTCCGTATTGCTGATATTTTTCTTTTTAAAATATTAGACTTCTTTTATTTTAACCATTAAAAAAAAAACTTTCTAAAATGTATGTTTGCCTATAAAAAACCCCCACAAAATTTAACTTCTTGGTAAGATCATTTTTTTTAAATTAAAATATAGTTGATTTATAATGTTGTGTTAGTTCCTGCTGTACAGCAAAGTGCATCAGTTATATACACACATATATCCACTCTCTAGATTTTATTCCCATATAGGTCATTACATATAGGTATACCATACAGGTATTGAACAGAGTTCCTCGTGCTCTTCAGTAGGTTCTAGTTTGTTATCTATTCTATAGATAGCAGTGTATATATATCAGTCCCAATCTCCCAGTTTATCCCTCTATTCCTCCTTTCCTCACTGGTAACCACAAGTTTGCTTTCTACATCTGTGACTCACTTCTGCTTTGTAAATAGGTTCATTTGTACAATTTCTTTAGATTCCACATATAAGCAATATCATATTTTGTCTTTGTCTGACTTACTTCACTCCGTATGACAATCTCTAGGTCCATCCATGTCACTACAGATGTCATTATTTTGTTCTTTTTTTGTGAAGTGAAGTGAAATGAACTCGCTCAGTCATGACCGACTCTTTGCGACCCCGTGGACTGTAGCCCACCAGGGTCCTCCGTCCATGGGATTCTCCAGGCAAGAATACTGGAGTGAGTTGCCATTTCCTTCTCCAATGGCTAAATAATATTCTATTGTATATATGTGTCACATCTTCTTTATCCATTCCTCCATGGATGGACATTGTCTTGGCTATTGCAAATAGTGCTACAATGAACACTGGGATGCCTGCATGCTTTCAAATTATGGTTTTCTGTGGATATATGCCCATGAGTGGGATTGCTGGATCATATGGTAACTCTACTTTTAGGTTTTCAAAGAATCTCCATAGTATTCTCCCTAGTGGCTATCCCAATTTTTTCATTTTAATTAGTCCTTCAAGTGATTGGATGAAGGCAACCCATGTTAGCAAGGACAATCTGCTTTACTCAGTCTACTGTTTCAAGTGTTGTTTATTGTTATTGTTTAGTTGCTAAGTTGTGTCTGACTCTTTTGCCACCCAACGGACTGTAGCCCGCCAAGCTCCTCTGTCCATGGGATTTCCCAGGCAAGAATACTAGAATGGGTTGCAGTTTCCTTTCCCAGGGGATTTTCCTGATGCAGGGATCGAAACTGGGTCTCCTGTGACCCAGTCAAGTTGATGTAAAATTAACCATCACAAGTGATAAGCAGTAAATGATAGTAAGACAGAGAGGAACTACTTAAATAGGATAATTAGGCTTGGGTGGGGAGATGATGATTAAAGTAAGACAGAGTGTTGAATAGGAGTCAGCAATGGGGAGAGGCACTTACTGACCTCTGCTCCCCTCCTTCTATGGGTTTAATAGGAATGTGGGCTCTAGAGCTAAGATGTCACAGCTATTGTGTTTGCATAAGAATATATATACAGTTTTACTAAGAATTACAATGTAAACATCTAAAAACTACCACCCACATCAATAAATGGATCATTTACAACACTCTTGAGCTCCCCATGATTACAATAAATTCTCTCCCCAGGGGAAAACCAGCATCCTGCTATTTGTGAAAATCATTTGCTTGCTTTTTATAATTTTTAAAATTTACAAATGCATCATGAAATGATATAACTTGTTCTGCCAAGTTTTGTGCTTTAAATGAATCAAACCATTCTGAATATATTAATCAATCTTTAAAGTGACCTTCCCTGTCTCTGATTGTCTTATTTGCCTTATTTCCAAGGTCTTCTGGGGGTGTTACACTATTGCCCCCATATATTTCTGTGGACAAAATTTCCTCTAGTCGATTTCTCCAGCTTCCCGATTTATAAATGTTTGTATTAGAAGTCCTTTGCATTAAGGTTATGCTTCCTTCAGATCTCAAATATAAGGGACTGCCTAAACTTTTAATCTTGGCTTTGATGCTTATTAGCTGTGTGCCTGCATGCTCAGTTGATAAGTTGTGTCTGACTCTTTGTGACCCCATGGACTGTAGCCCACCAGGCTCCTCTGTCCATGGGATTTCCCAGGCAAGCTTACTGGAGTGGGTTGCTATTTCCTCTTCCAAGGGATCTTCCCAACCCAGGGCTTGAACCCACGTCTTCTGTGTCTCTTGCATTGGCCGGTGAATTCTTTATCACCGAGCCACCTGGGAAACCCTATTAGCTGTGTAATCTTGTGTAAGTTACTTATTCTCTGCTCTGAGCAACGGGGATAATAATGCTATGGAGTTGTGAAGGTAGAAAATAATACATGTAAGGTGTTTACTGCCATGTCTGTTGAATACCACTCAATGGCTCTTAAAGTTTACTATAACAATGAAGGGTTTTGTGAAGATTAAATTTGAAACTGTTGCTACTAACTTGTAATAGGTACTCTGTCATTCTTGATATCATTTCTCTCGCTCTTTTTTTTTTTTTTTTAAGGTTATGTGGCTGCTTACCAGATATTTGTGATTTCTATGTCATGAAACTTAGCTCAGACGGCAAAGCATCTGCCTACAATGTGGGAAACCCAGGGTCAATCCCTGGGTTGGGAAGATCCTCTGGAGAAGGAAATGGCACCCCACTCCAGTACTCTTGCCTGGAAAATCCCATGGACGGAGGAGCCTGGCAGGCTACAGTCCATGGGGTGGCAAAGAGTCGGACACGACTGAGCGACTTCACTTTCACTTTTCATGTCATCAAAAGTATAATGCACTAATGCTATCATCTCTATACCAAGGAGACTGGGAGAATCTTGACTTACAGGGATCAGAAAATTCATCCTCGCAGAGCATATATTGTTGGTTAAATTTTTGAAGACAGTGAGTGAGAGTGTTAGTTGCTCTGTTGTGTCTGACTCTTTGTGACCCCACAGACTAGCTCACCAGGATCCTCTGTCCATAGAATTCTCCAGGAAAAATGCTGGAGTGAGTTGCCATTTCCTTCTCCAGGGGACCTTCCCAACCCAGGGATAGAACATGGATCTCCTGCGCTGCAGGAGGATTTCTGAAGGATGGGTGAAAATGGCTCAGTGAACTGAGGTGGGGTTTTCTATGAACAGAATGGAAATTGGACATGCAAATTTTTAGAAAGGAAACATCACCTACTCCTTTGAGCATCATTGTTTTTCAGTTGCTGTAGAGAAGCTCATGATGAAAGAGGTGACCAAGTTCTTAATTTTGGCAAGACCTACTTTTATTTACAACATTGAATCTATTAAACCAATACTGTCTAATAAAATATAATATGAGCCAACATGTTATTAAAATATTTCTAGTAGCCACATAAAAAAGTAAAATAGTTGAAGTTAATTAAAAAATACTTTGTATACCATGTCTAGAATATCATTTTAATATATAATCAATATAAGAATTATTAATCTATTTTAAGCTTTTGTATTAGAAATTTGGTTACAGTCAACATTTATAGTATTATCAATTCAAATTATAAATTTTCATGAAAAGTACTTGATTTGTATTTCAGTTTTGTAAAATTACAGTTAAAAATAGATTCACATACACATGCTGTTCAAAACAAACATAAATGTTTTTAAATAACTGAATGAGGTTTATGTTTTAAAGCTAAACTTTAAGTTGTCTGTGTGTTAGTTGCTCAGCCGTATCTGATTCTTTGTGACACCATGGACTGGAGGTCACCAGGCTCCTCTGTCCTTGGAATTCTCCAGCCAAGAATACTGGAGTGGGTCGCCATTTACTTCTCTAGGAGATTTTCCCAACCCAGGGACCAAACCTTGGTCTTCCGCATTGCAGGCAGATTCTTTACCATAAGTTAATTATATTTAACTAAAATTAAAAATTGACTTTTCAGGTGGTGCTGATTGTAAAGAACCTGCCTGCCAATACAGAAGATGTAAGAGACACGGGTTCCATCCCTGGGTCAGGGAAGATTCCCTGGAGGAGGGCATGGCAATCCGCTCTAGTAATCTTGCCTGGAGAATCCCATGGACAGAGGAGCCTGGCAGGCTACAGTCCATAGCGTCTTACAGAGTTGGCCATGACTGAAGCAAACTTAGCACACACAATTAAAAATTTAGTTCCTAACTCACATGAGTCATATTTCAAGTATTCAATAGTCATAAGTGCCTAGTGTTTCCTATGTGAAACAATCTGGCATCAAACTATAATCGTTTGAAATAAATTAATACAATTTTCCCTAATGTAACTAAATGATAAATTCACAACTATAGTATTTTAGCAGCTTCATGAAGTAGTTTATAGATTTGACCTGTTTTTTCACACATCTCTTTTTTTGAAGTTACCATTATAGCCACCATTTATTTAGGTGGATCAATTTGTCTATATGGAAGGATCAATTCTCAGTCCTCTTACTTGACCTCTTACTTGACCTCTTACTTGACTAGAGCTCAGTTGGTAAAGAATCCACCTGCAATGCAGGAAACCCTGGTTCACTTCCTAGGTCAGGAAGATCTGCTGGAGAAGAGTACTTTCACTACCCCTTCCAGTATTCTTGAGCTTCCCTTGTGGCTCAGCTGGTAAAGAATCTGTCTGCATGTGGGAGACCCAGACTTGATCCCTGGGTTGGGAAGATCCCCTGAAGAAGGGAAAGGCTCCCCACTCCAGTATTCTGGCCTGGAAAATTCGACAGACTGTATAGTGCCTGGGGTCACAAAGAGTCGGACCTGACTGACCGACTTTCTCACTTTACTTGACCTCAGAGCAGTATGTGTGTGATGCAGTGATCATCTTCTCCTGGACGTACTTGCCTGGGACTCATGCCATCATACCTTCCTAGTTTTGCTCTGATCCCACTGGCTGGCCCTCCTCAGTTTTCTCTGGTGCTTCCTCTTTCACTCTAAATGTTGAAGGACTTTGGGTCTCAGTTTTGGACCTCTTTAAATCACTTATTCTTTGATGATCCTGTCCAGTATCATAACCTTAAATATCAATATGTTGATGACTCCTAAGTTTGAATCTTTCACCTAGACTTTCTCCTGAATTCCAAACCCATATATCTACTCTACTGCCTCCTTTGGTATCTGATTACACATCTCCAGTATAAAGTTGGCTCTTGAATAACATGAGTTTGACATGCACAGTTCCACTTGTGCACAGATATTTTTTCACTAAATACATGGCAGCCCACTCCAATACCTTTGCCCGGAAAATCCCATGGACGGAGGAGCCAGTAGGCTACAGTTCATGGGGTCACAAAGAGTCAGACACGACTGAGTGACTTCACTTTCACTTTCACATGCTACAGTACTACAGGATCAAAGATTGCTTAAATCATGTGCAGGACTATAGACACAGAGGACCTACTTTTCTGAGTGTTGGAGGGTTGGCACCCCTAACAAACATTGCTCAAGAGTCATGTGTAAATTATCTAAAACTGACTTCCCACCAAAGAAGCTCTGCCAGTCTTCCCCCTCTTAATGGTTAATGATAACTATCCTTCTAGTTCTTCTGAGCAAGGTCCATGGAGTCATTCTCTTTCTCTTAGACTCACTAACAAATACATCAGTTAGTCCTGTTGGTTTTACTTTCAAAAATATATCCAAAATCTAACCTCTTCTCACCAGTTTTTTTCTGCTACTATCCTGGTGTAAGCCACCATCATTCTTCTTTGGATAACAGCAACAAGCTCCTAATGCACTCCCTGTATTTGCACTCTTAACCCGTTCAGTCTATTCTCAAGCCAGAATCCATAACATGACATTGTGCAAACTATCAGTGACTTCCCATATCTGACTAAAAGCCAAAGTTCTGATTATGGCCTCACACTGCCACTTGCCTCTCTGACCCTATTCCACCCTCACTTTGGGCTTTAAAAAAAAAAAAAAAAAACTTACTAGAATTTAGTTGCTTTACAACGTTATGTTATTTCCTGCTGTGCAGCAAAGTGACTTGGTCATTCATGAACATATATCCCCTCTTTTTTTGGATTTCCTTCCTATTTGGGTCACCACAGAGCATTAAGTAGAGTTTTCCGTGCTGTACAATAGGTTCTCATTAGTTATCTATTTTATACATAGCAGAGTGTTTAAGTCAATGCCAGTCTTCCAATTCTGCCCACCCCCTCTACCCCCTCGGTATCCATATGTTTGTTTTCTACTTCTGTGTCTCTATTTCTGCTTTGCAAATTGATCCATCTGTACCATTTTTTTCTGGATTCCACATGTATGCATTAGTAGGGCTTTTTGAACTCTGGGCTTGTGCAAGAATATGAGATAACTCCTGTCTCAAGGTCTTTGCACTCACTGTTCCCTTGGCCTTCTCCTCTTCCTCTATTCTGTACAACTCATTTGTTCACCTCTGGGGACCTTTATTTGATCGTCACCCTTTCAAGGAGGCCTTCTCTTACAAGTAGTCCCATTGCTACCTTGTCTGTGTCAACGAAGTGGTGCCCTCCCTGGAAGCATGGCTCTGTGGTTTACAAAGGGACAAAGAGACCGGCTGTCGGGCTACTGGATTGAAAGATACCTGTGACACTTGGTAATCTGTGTAATTGTCCTCTCTTGTGCAAGCTATCTGGAAAGCTGCCCACAGTTCTCTGCAAAGAAAAATCTCTACCTCCAGGTGGTTTTTGACTTCCCTTGCCTGCTCAGCTGGGCACCCTTGTGTAGAGCTCAAGATGTAGAGGGTCGTGTTGAGGCCCTGCTGACCACTCCTCCCACCACAGTCTCCCTATCTCCGTCCTCACTTTATTTTTTTCTACAGTTTCACCTGCCATCTAGGAAATGCAAATGTCGGGCCACATGTTCAAAAGTATTCAGAATTTCAAGGTGACACCAGCACAATGTTAGACCAAGCACAGGTCCTTCTGACCTCAGACCCTTGTGTTTTTGAAGTTGGCCCTGCTGCCATATAAAAGACTAAAGATTGCTCTCGTGTATTCAGTTTATTGTTTGTTCTTATCATACTCAAATATAAACTCGACTGGGGGCTGGGCTTTTTTTTCTGTTTTGTTTCTCTGTTATATCTGCAGCTGCTGGAACCTATTCTTTGACAAATAAAGGGATGTGCTAAGCACGACGTGTAGGTTTTAAATATATTGTCAATAAAGCTGATTTTACACATGGGAAAGGTGAGGAAGATTCACTGTTCAGTGTATTGTCACATGTGTGGAAAGTGGGGGCTGGGAAACTGTTCTATTTAGAAAGGGAGGCTCAGTGAAATTTAGGAACTTCCCCAGGAGTGAACATTTCAATGCAGAGTATTGCTGTTTTTCTCTGAGTGCTACTTCAGCAAACAACTTATTTTTGGCTCTTCTGCTATGAGTGGGTGAAGAGAACAGTCCCACCAGGAGAGATAGGTAACTAATGAATTTCACAGTTTCTCTCTTTTCAGTTGAAAATGCCCTTGATAAGAACGTTAAATACTTTTATGTAGCTCATAAATTATTCCATTTGCTGCACAAAAATTCTCTGAAATAGACAGAAATTGTGCTTTTTCCTGCTTCATAGATGTGAAATTTGAAATCCAAGTTGGCCAAGATTATGCAGTTTAGTGAGGAGTAGGGCTGCCAGACACCAAGTTTTTAAAGTCTTGGTTTCTCTTTGGGTTTTGTTCGTGTTGATCATTTCAAAAAAATGATTTTTTAAAATTTGTGGCAGATTTCTTTGATCAGTGGTTATAGTTTTTCTATTTCAAGGTAATGAATGTACTGAAGAGTGTCATATTCTTTTTGTTAAAGCTGTGGTGTTTGTGAAACCTATGTAAATCTCATGCTGAAACTATGTATATATCAGGAATTAGTTTCTGATTACGTATCATGGAGTTTAAAATTGGTGTGATGTAGCACATCGATACTTGATAAGGTGTTTATAAATTGATAAATAGCTCAATGAATTATTTCATTGATTCAAGTATTAAATGGAAGTTTAATGTGGTGGCTTTTGATGAATTAGAACATGATAAAGTTTCCTGGAGGACTATGATATAGGCAGTTGCTTATGATGAGTTTCTATCAATTGAGAAACAGATTGTATTTCTGGAAAAGGTAGCTTGAAGTATTGCTTATCATTTTGGTACTCGGATTTCTTGGCTTTCACTATTGAATAATTATTTCTGGATAATATTGTCAGAAACCAGACATTCTAAAAATAAAGCACACTCTCATAGAATTAACATTTTTTTTTTTTTTTTTTTTTTCTCCTTCCTGAATAAGCCATTGAATTCACTATGTGCTAAATGTCAAGAGTGACCACATAGAAAGTTTCGTCTAGAGAAACTCTCACTCAACTCGAATATCTGTAGCACAGCTTCTGAGATATAGAAAAGTATCTTTGTAAAGTGTCACAAATATTATAGAATGAAGATGTGTCTGGATGAATTGAAGGCAGTTTCTCTCTGCTTTGAAGCAGGGTTTTCTCAGACAAAGGAGCATCTAGTTGGTATATATTTGGTGGGTCCAGGGGTTATCATATATCATATCTGAGTTCAGCTGAGCATGATAAAGAAGTATAGGAAAGGGGTTCTTCATCATTATCATGGTAATTTTGTTCCTTTCTAAGGTGCTAAATGTGACTCTAGTTGATGTTTGGACTCATCATTAATTCCTAACAGAACAGTTACTTACATCCTGTACTTTAAATTTATTTTTGATTGAAGGACAATTGCTTTACAATATTGTGTTGGTTTCTGCCATACATTGCCATGAATCAGCCTTAGGTATACGTAGGTCCCCTCCCTATTCAACCTTCCTCTCCCCTCCCACCCCTTGCTACCCATCTAGGTTGTTACAGAGCCCCAGTTTGAGTTCCCTGCAAATTCCCATTGGTGATCTATTTTACATATGGTAGTGAATATGCTTCCATGCTACTCTCTCCATTCATCCCACCCTCTCCTTCCTCCCCCGACCATGTCCATAAGTCTGGTCTTTATGTCTTTGTCTCCATTGGTGCCCTGCAAATAGGTTCATCAATGCCATCTTTCTAGGTTCCATATATATGCGTTAGTATAGTGTCCTCCGTGGTGGTGAGGGTTAGGCTTTATTCATCAATTCGGAGTCTCTGAGTTCTTTTGAGTGAGACCTTGGGTTCCTCTCAGCCACCTGTTGAGGACTTCATGATTAGATTGGAGGTTCTGGTCTTCTCTCTCTGATGGGTATAGTACTACTTAATAAGTATAATATTATTAGTATAATATATTAATTATATATTAATAGTATAATTTTATACTATTAAAATTATACTATTAATATATAATTAATATAATAGTATAATATAATCCTAATTATATCATGATATTACTTTACCAGTTTCTGGTTAAGGGAGTTTGTGGTCACTCCAGCACTCTTGCCTGGAAAATCCCATGGATGGAGGAGCCTGATAGGCTACAGTCCATGGGGTGGCAAAGAGTCGGACATGACTGAGTGACTTCACTTTCACTTTGAGTCCAATCAAGGGATGAAATCTCTACCTATCCAGTTTTCTCCTTGCTGTTTGTACCACTCCATAGTGATAATTCTCTGTGAAATAACATCCATATTGTAAGGCTTTTATGAGATTTAGAAATACTATGTGCATATGTTAGGGCTTCCCTGGTGGCTCAGTGGTAAAGAATCCACCTGCTAATATAGGAAATGCAGGTTTGATCCCTGGGTCAAGAAGATCCCTTGGAGAAGGGAACGGCAACCCACTCCAGTATTCTTGCCTGGGAAATCCCATGGACAGAGGACCTAGCAGGCTACAGCCCATGGAGTTTCAAAAGAGTCAGACACGACTTAGTGACTAAACAACAACAATGTGCATATGTTAGCGCGGTACCTAGTCTAGCAAGTGTTCAGTTAAAGGTCATTATTATTGTTCTTACTATATCTGCTATTATGACAATAGCTGCTGTTCTGAAATGTTTTAGTTAAAGAAGTGACGTATTTTTAAAACCCCTGGGTTCAAGTTCTGCACCTGTATTGTTTTATTTAAAACTTTATTGTTTTATTTAATCATGACAAACTAATGAAGTAGTTATCACCTACCCATTTACATAAATGTAGAAACCATAGCTCAGAGCAATTAAGAATGTATTTGTTAAGAATCTTTATGAGATTGAACTGGGATTTGGGTTCAGTCTGTCTGGTCCTAAATTCCATGTTCCTTCCTTGCTGCCTTGAAGCATCAGAGATAAATCTAGAAATGAAACCAATGTGGGTTAGCACACAAAGATTCCTTCCTGCATCAGCACGAGTATCTCTTTTACCTTGACCTCCAGAGGCCTTTTTCACTACGTGGAAGTTTGGGGAACTTGATTTTAAGCTCAGCTGGGTAAACCTAATTTCTATCCATTTCTGTGTTTACCTGGAACCCTGCTTAGCTTTCATAGTTCCTTAGGCCCCAGAGTCAGCAGCTTGTATCTTAGGGAAGCCTACATCTAGTATTTAACTTGATGGCCCTGTGATGCAGCAAAAAGTGTACCATGCAGAATAATTTCCAGTGGGCTTTCATAAAATATGAAATCATCAACTCTCTGCCAGGGAGAAGAAGGATATGAGAAGGTTAATGCAACCTTAACCTTTGCACTTGGGTGCTGAAAATCTAGAGTCTTATAGAAAAGAAATGTTTGATGGGCTATTCTAGGGCATTAAAAGACTTGAGAGTGTGTGTGGTATCTTTCTTCTCCTTGCTGGAGCATCATCTGATTTTTCCCTTTCACCTCTGTAGCTAATTTTCCCAGCCTCGGAAAGTATTATTACTATTCTCACTAAAGAGTTACCACCTTACAGTTTCTTTTCAAAAGTTGTACACAAGTAGAAAAGGAAATAATATTTCATCATGTGTATCTTAATTCCTTTTTTTGTTGTTAAGAGCCACATGAAAAGATGTTAAGCATCACTAATTATTAAAGAAATGAAAATCAAAACTACCATGAGATATCACCTCACTCCAACCAGAACGGCTATCATCAAAAAACCCACAAACAATAAATGCTGGAGAGGGTGTGGAGAGAAGGGAACCCTCCTACACTATTGGTGGGAAATGTAAATTGGTACAGCCACTATGGAGAACAGTATGGAGGTTTCTTAAATAACTAAAAGTAGAGCTACCATATGACCCTGCAATTCCACTCCTGGGCATATATCTGGAGAAAAACACGATCTGAAAGGATACATGCACCCCAGTGTTCATTGCAGCACTGTTTGCAATAGCTAAGCCACCTAAATGTCCAACAACAGAGGAATGGATAAAGAAAGTGTGGTTCAGATATACAAAGGAATATTACTCAGCCATTAAAAAGAACGAATTAATGCTTTTGCAGCAAAATGAATGGACCAAGAGGGTGTCATACTGAGTGAAATAAGTCAGATAGAGAAGGAGAAATAGTGTATGACATCCCTTATATGTGGAATCTAAAAAGAAATGATACAAATGAACTTACTTACAAAATAGAAGGAGACTCACAGACTTAGAGAACAAACTTATGGTTGCTGGAGGGAAGGGAGAGTTATGGATTTGGAGATGGAACTGTACACACTGCTATATTTAAAATGGATAACCAACAAGAGCATTCAATATAGCACATGGAACTCTGCTCAATGTTATTTGGCAACTTGGGTGGGAGGGGTGTTTGGGAGAGAATGGATATATGTATATGTATAGCTGAGTTCCTTCACTGTTCACCTGAGGCTATCACAACATTGCTAATTGGCATTACTCCAATATAAAACAAAAAGTTCAAAAGAAAGAGCCCTATCATGAATGAAACTGGTGATATAGGAGCAAAACTTGCCACTCCAAATGTCTCTGTGGCATGTAGATTATTTTGCACTAGGAAAAAAAAAAAAAAATCAAGACTCAGGAAGGAAGACTGAGAAAGAAACTTTGACCTTCCTCCTAACTGCCTAAAAGAATCTAGACAGGAAGTGTGTTCCCTGGAATAGAGCTATCACCAGAGCTATCTGCAAAGAATGTGGGCCAACAGTGGTGGGGGAAACTCTGACAGGGTACATACACTCTGTGTCTTGTTTTCTCTACAAGGCTCAGCAAACATGTGTTTAGCAAACATTTGCTTTTCCATCTCCTGTGAATTGCCTTCCTCCCCTTCAAAGTCCCAAACCACAATCCCCAACATCCTCTTTTATCTTCAGTTGGAGATGATATTTAAGGTGAGAGTTTTGCCCACTTTGATGAGTTACTCAGTTTTCCTGGGTCTCTCTCATGTATACTTGTTGTTAGCCTTTTGTTTAATTTCCTCCTGTTGATCTGTATCATGTTGATTTACTTCTTAGACCAGCCAGAAGAACCTAGAAGGGTAGAGGAAAATTCCTCCCTCCCCACCAATGGACTGAATTTATAGTTGGCCTTCAGAAACCATTTTCCCCAAATAGGAAAGTATACAAATTGTTTTTCTCCTTTGAAAAAACCATATGGGTGCTTTTTGTTTATGTACACTAATAATATACATCCTTCTACTACTTTAGATAAGGAAATTAGTTTTCTGGTATAAAATTTAATTTGAAATGAGTCAATAATTTATAATGTTATTTGAAGTAACTGAGGTGAAAAAAGTTATGAGGTAAAGGAGAAAATTTATGCTTTGGTGTAATATTTGCAAGGAATGAAAACATTGATGAAGCAGAATTGTCTTCAGATACATTTTTGTAGGCAAGCAAGAGCCCTGTATACAGAATTTTGATTATCTATAGAAATTTCCTGGCACAAACCTGATACAAAAGTTGGTTTGCTGTATATTACTTTTGTGTTCTAGAAGATTTCCCAAAGAAGATAATTCACCAGATAAAGTTGCTGTATAAGCCCGCGGTGCATTTTAAAAACAAAAGCCCTAGTAATATTACAAAATGACAGTGACCAACAGGGATACATGCAGCTTGAGTTAAACAGCACCTCCATGCTGGAGGTTAGCTTATTTCTCTTTAGTTTTGGATATTACTTGGAGAAGCAGAGCCGATCTAAGATTTTATGTGTTCTGAAGGATTTCACAAAAGACCACAGGTAAAGCTTCAATAATGATTACTTTGGAGAAGACTCTTGAGAGTCCCTTGGACTGCAAGGAGATCCAACCAGTCCATTCTGAAGGAGAACAGCCCTGGGATTTCTTTGGAAGGAATGATGCTAAAGCTGAAACTCCAGTACTTTGGCCACCTCATGCGAAGAGTTGACTCATTGGAAAAGACTCTGATGCTGGGAGGGATTGGGGGCAGGAGGAGAAGGGGACGACCAAGGATGAGATGGCTGGATGGCATCATGGACTCGATGGACGTGAGTCTGAGTGAACTCCAAGAGATGGTGATGGACAGGGAGGCCTGGCATGCTGTGATTCATGGGGTCACAAAGAGTTGGACACGACTGAGCGACTGTACTGAACTGAACTGGTAGGAGTGTAGATTCCTCAATCATGGCCTTCATAGAATATTCTTATAACAAAAATGCATTAAAAGTTACCCACTTTCACTGCACCTAGACAGTGCTTTGTGGTGTTCCTCACAGGCAGAGGAACTGGCATTGTGCCCTCTTGGTTACACTGATTTGAATTGGAGTGTTGCAATACTTAGATCTTCCCTGGTAGCTCAGATGGTAAAGCATCTGCCCACAATGTGGGAGACCTGGGTTCGATCCCTGGGTTGGGAAGGTCCCCTGGAGAAGGAAATGGCAACCCATTCCAGTATTCTTGCCTGGATAATCCCATGGACAGAGGACCATGATAGGCTACAGTCCATGGGATTACAAAGAGTCGGACACGACTGAGCGACTTCACTTTCACTTCACTTTCATTGCAATACTTACATCTAAAATGAAAATGTTTTTATGTATTAGATGAACTAAGGTATCTGAGATTTCCAGTTTATTATAGGCATTCAGCATGAGGATTAATTTGTGTGTGTTTATAGCAAGGATTGATTATTGAATGCTGAATGGTAATGCATAGAACAGATTAGAATCCTAAAGTTGGAAAAAAAGGATAATTATAGAATGCCTTAATTATAGAATGCCTTGGGAAAAACTAGAGCTATTTGTGATCATGATTAAACTGATGGTGGCATGAGGAGCAAGACATGTTGAGTAGTGTAATTTCTTCAGCTATTTTGACATATAGTAAAAGGAAACAAATGATTTCTCATTCGTCTGTCTAGTTATGTGTTTTATCAAACCAGCTAACTATCACCAGGCTTAAGTAGGAGACAAGTTCTCACTGTATTCATTAAGATGTTGGCACCAAATTGCTTCTGCTATGGAATCCTCTTCGGATTTAACATCAAGGCTCTCAAAGAAAGTGCTCCTCCCAGGTGAACCACTGTGCCCCGTGGCACCTGACAAATTGGATTACAGACATTGCTATTCAGGGGCCTTAGTTACTCCCTATCTCATGTAGAGTGCTGTAAGGGGAGACTGAAAATTCTGAAAGTATGTTACAACGTTTTGAGGAACCTAACTCAAGTGGGGAAATAAGCCCTTTGGAGATATCCACTGAATGTAATGTACTAAAGTAAAATAAGGTCCCCAAATAGTGACTATACAAATGGCTTGCTCTACTACTAGGTGTAAACAGTATGGAGCATGATGGTTAGGATCAGGTGCCTTGTATCCAGCAGCTTGAATATCGATTTGCGCCCCTGGATAGGTATGAGGTTTCAGTTTTCTCATCTGCAAAATAGAGTGAATCATAGTTTTTACTGGTAGGGTTGCTGTGAAGAGGAATGTGATAATCCATGTAAACTGCTTAGCATGAAGCTACCACATGCTAAATGCTCAGTGCATGTTTCCTACTTTTGTTGAAGTGGCTTCTAGTATTCAGGGGGTACAAAGATGTAAACCTTTGTGTGTCCCTTTGTCTTCATTTTAAACTTAATTTAATCTAAAATTTAACCAAATTTTAAACTAAATTTAAACTAAAACGTCTTGAAGCTTTCAAGGCTTCATTTTGACTTGTCTTTTTAAGGGTTATACAGTCACTTCTGACTTAAAACCTAAGTCTGTTTTGGGTGGATAGTCAGATTCAGGGTTCTGTTCTCCTTTTCTTTCCCTTCTTCCCAAGGCTGATCCTGAGAGTGTTTGGATTGTTTTGGCACCAGGGAAGTATCACATGGTCTGTGTTGCTTTTCATTTGTCATCTGTTGTCTCTGTGGAAATTGCATGGTGACTGATTGATCTGGGGAAATCAATCCAGACTCAGTCTGATGGGGAATTCCTGTGATGACTTGGCCCCACCTTGGCTTTGGATACAGAGTTGCTCATCCAGTCTTCTTGGCCCCATAACCCTTGCAAATTGTGCTTAATCAGATTGTGTTTATCATTATGATTATCAATGTTTCTGACTCTTCCAAAAGAGTCTTCTAGAGATTAGAATAACACAAATTGAATATGGGTGCGAAGGGACAGCTTCTGTGACCACAAATTACTGTAGGGTCACAATGGCCAATGGGAAGCTGGAGATGAAATCTGTGAAAACAGTTACAGTTGACCCTTGGACAGCACAGTTTTGAAATGTAGTTTCACTTGTATGTGGACTTTTTTTCAGTAGCAAATACTACAGTAAAACACTATCTGATCTGCAATTGGTTGAATCCATATGTGCAGAACCACACACTTGTAGGAACCATGTTTACAGAGGGCTGACTATACCTTATGTGTGGGCTTTCAAGTGTGTGGAGGGTCATGGCCTACAAAGTCAACTGTAGTTTGATTACCAGTTACTATAACTAAAATTTATCCTCAAGTGTTCCGTCTCCAAGTCTCATCTCCTTTTCACTGTTGCTTTCACCACCTCTTCCCTGGTAGCTCAGCTGGTAAAGAATATTGGGTTTCCTTGGTAGCTCAGCTGGTAAAGAATCCACCGGCAATGCAGGAGACCCCAGTTCAATTCCTGGGTCAGAAAGGTCCTCTGGAGAAGGGATAAGCTACCCACTCCAGTATTCTTGGGCTTCCCTGGTGTCTTGGATGGTAAAGAATCCGCTTGCAATGTGGGAGACCTGGGTTTGATCTTGGGTTGGGAAGATCCCCTGGAGGGGGAGGGTATGGCAACCCATTCCAGTATACTTGATTGGAGAATCCCCGTGGACAGATGAGCCTGGCGGGCTACAATCCGTGGGGTGGCAAAGAGTCAGACACTACTGACTAAACACAGGGATCACTACCTCATTTTTTTTTTTTTTAAACAGATCTGTTTTTCATACAAAATTTTACTTTGTATTTTAAAGGAAGAACATACATCCCACCAACCGGAGGGCTAAGAACACTCCATTGCTCTGGACATATTTGATTCCATCTAAAAGGTCAAGAGAGATTCTTCCATTTATTCCAATCATTCTCAGCCTCACTATTATTGGGTTGGCCTAAAAGTTCATTCGGATTTTCTGTATGATTGCATGGAAAAGCCTGAACAAAATTTTTGGCCAACCCGATGCATTTTTGCCTTGAGCATGTAAGGACTAGTTTTGTTTGCTCTCTATTCCTTTAAAGTTGTTCTCCATAAAAACTCCAGACTTCTCACACGTGCTAATTCCCATTAGGGTTGCCCATGCCCTCCTCTGTCTCTGCCTCTTACTCTCCTCATCTCCTAGCACTTTTACACTGGGCCCTTCAAGGTCGCTTGTAAACAAAACCTCCATATTCCCCATGTTCTCTGAACAGTTCCTTCACCTTCTTATACTAATGATAACCTGACTTTTCAGAGAATATTGCTTCCCTTGAAGGTATTTCAAGTGGTTGCTTTTTCCCTCCAATAGCTCTCCTACTATCAAGGATGGAAATGGGGGAGGTTTCCTAGTTACTCATCAGCAATTTTACCTCGTTCCCCCTTCATCCTCTCTCAAGCACCCTACTGTTGAAACTCATGTCAGCAGAATATATGATCTGCTATCTCTCAGTGTTCTTACCATTGATTCTTTAACTATTCTGCACTTCCTGATGATTTTACCTTCTGCCACTGTTAATTCATGGAAATTTTGATATAATTGTGCATAGTCCTTCCAACACTTTGACAACTTGATTTCTTTCTTTCTTTATTTTTTAAAAACTTTTTGGCCAAGTCACACATCATGCAGACTCTTAGTTACCCAAACAGGGATCGAATCCACACCCACTGCCTTAAAACATGGAGTCTTAACTGCTAAGCCACCAGGGAAGTGCTGACTGCTTGGCTTCTTGAACTCCCTTTCTCTAATAGTTTGTCACGCTTCCTACTTCAGCCGTTTAATCCCAGGTCATCCTCTGGCCCTGGCACTATTGATAACTATAACTCACACCCAATTTCAGTTTCAGCTGGGCTGCTCTCTGACTACCATCCATGGCCTTTTAATTTAATTCCTTTTACTATACCGAAATCCTTCTAATATCCTTCATTAGCCCTTCAACCCCTCCAGGATCTTCAACCCATTAATCGTACCAGCTTTTTACTATCCTCCAGCCTCTTTATCCTCTCAGCCCTCTCTACCTAATTTTAATCCCATGGTCAGTTTATACACTCACTACCTTGCCTATGTTCTTGAATTGCCCTTCTTTTGCATCTTTATACTTCCTTGGAGAAGCATAAACTTCTTTAAATCAAACTTCTCTGTTTCTGCACTGGTCCAGCTGATTGTTCAGTTCAGTCACTCAGTTGTGTCCGACTCTTTGTGACCCCATGGACTGCAGCACGCCAGGCTTCTCTGTCCATCACCAACTCCCAGAGCTTGGTCAAACTCATGTCCATTGAGTCAGTGATGCCATCCAACCATCTCATTCTCTGTTGTCCCCTTCTCCTCCCGCCTTCAATCTTTCCCAGCATCAGGGTCCTTTTAAATGAGTCAGTTCTTTGTATCAGGTGGTCAAAATATTGGAGTTTCAGCTTCAGCATCAGTCCTTCCAATGAATATTCAGGACTGATTTCCTTTAGGATGGACTGGTTTGGTCTCCTTGCAGTCCAAGGGGCTCTCAAGAGTTCTCCAACACCACAGTTCAAGAGCATCAATTCTTCAGTGCTCAACTTTCTTTATAGTCCAAATCTCACATCCATACATGACTACTGGAAAAATGATTCCTTTGACTAGAAGAACCTTTGTTGGCAAAGTAATGTCTCTGCTTTTTAATATGTTGTCTAGGTTGGTCATAGCTTTTCTTCCAAGGAGAAAGCGTCTTTTAATTTCATGGCTGCAGTCACCATCTCCAGTGATTCTGGAGCCCAAGAAAATAAAGTCTGTCACTGTTTCCATTGTTTCTCCATCTATTTGCCATGAGATCGGATGCCATGATCTTAGTTTTTTGAATGTTGGGTTTTGCTGATTCAGGTGAGAATAAAACAAGTTGACTGGTGTCTCTTTAAATATGTGTAACCATATACCTCAAATGCGTCTTGAATGCTTCTTGGCAATCATGCTGTCTTCTACTCTCCACATGTCTATTTCACCATTTTTCCTCCCTCCTTAAAGCCCAGAACCCCCTCCTCATCCCCTGCTTCCTGATTCTTTCGGAAAACTGAAGAATCATCAGAGAACTTTCGCCAGCACGCCTGCCCACCCATCGCCATCTACCTTCCTGCCTCCACTGTAGAGCAGTGCTGTCAGTCCTGTGGATACAGTTAGAATCACATGGAGGTTTTATACAACTACTGATGCCTCGGCTCCTGCACTAGATCAGTTACACTAGAACCTGCCTGGGCACTGTATTTTTAAAAGACTCTCCAGGGGATGTTTCTGTCCTGCCAGCATTGTGAACTAATACTATAGATGAATTATCTCTGTTGCTACCTAAAGCCAATCCCTCCACTTATTCATTGGAACAATGAACCTCACCTCCCATCTCCCAAGGACCTAACTATGGATTCTCTCTTCTTTTTCCATCATCAGTTAATTACCTCTTAAGTGGATCATTTTTCACCAGCATACATAACATTCAGTAATATATGCAGGATTTTTAAAGTAATTTTTGCCACACTTCCCCACCAGTTCCATCATTTTACCTCCCTTTGAAGAAATCTTGTTCTTCTTCCATTTTCTCTCTCTCTCTTTTTTTAACCCTTCCAGTTTTATTGAGCTATAACTGACATACAGAAATGTGTGGGTTTAAGGTACATAGCATAACAATGTGACTTACATACATTGCAACGTGATTGCCCCAGTAAGTTCAGTGAACACCCATCTTCTATCTCATGTAGATACAACATTAAGGAAATAGAAAATAATTTTTTTCCATGTGATGAGAACTCTTAGACTTCTTTTTCATGTGTAATGTAGGGCAGTGACTCTAGATATTTTTTAACTTTAATTTTGTTTTAGAATGATGTAAAATATTTGTATGTTTCTCTTATAACAAATATAATCTGGTCTTTGTGTTGCTTCTTATTTAAATCTGCTTTAGTTAAGATAACCAGGGACTACCCCAGCAGTTCAGTGGTTAAGACTCCAAACTCCTGCTGCTGGCGGTGCATGTTCCATTCCTGGTCAGGGAACTAAGATCCCACATGCCTCTTGGTGCAGCACCCCCAAAATAAATAAATAAGATAACCAAAGACTTACGCATGGCTAATGCCAAGGTTCAGTTCTTAGTCCTCATCTTCCTTGAATAATTAACAGCATTTGACATAACTGATCACACACTTCTCCCTATACTCTTTCTTTATTTGACTTAAAGGATACCATACTCTTCTATCCGACCTCATTTTTTCTCAGTCTCCTTTACTCTTTGCTTCTCTTTTCCCTAAACACTCAGTGTTTGTGAGGTCTTGGACTCAGTTTTTAATCCTGTTTTCTCTTCTGTATATACTCACCCATAGTCATAGCATCTAATTCTCACTTTTGTATTAAATTGCTTAATCCAACAATTCTACATGAAGAGCTGATAAGACAGCTGATAGCCTTTTCCATCTTTGATAGTGGCAGTTCTATTTTCCAAAACCTTGAAGTCAACCTTGAGTACTCTTTTTCCAATACTCACATTCAATCTAATGGTAAGCCTTCGTACTCTGCCTTCAGCCACATTCAATCAATCAGTAAGACTTCTGATTCTACCTTCACATTATATCCAGCATCTGGCCACTTCTCACCACCTCCACTGTCTTTGCTCTGACCTCTGCCACCATCATTCTGACCTGGATTATTACACAGTCTCCTTGCTGGCTCCCCTGCTCCCTTCCCTACTTCACAATATGTCTCAGTCAAGCAGGCCAGAGTATGAATTTAACACCTCAGTCATTCCTCTGCTCAAACACTCCTGTAGTTCTCTTTACCACTCAGAGTAAAAGCCGATAAGCCAATTCCTCATAAAGGCTGATAAGTCTCATTATGACCTGGTCCACCTGTTTCTTTTGAATTTGGCTCCTACTGCATTTTTTTCCTGATCTGCTCTAGCCACATTGGCCTCTAAACCCACCTGTCACACTGTGGCCTCTTGTATTGGCATTTCCAAAAGGAATTTTTGCCCCACATATTTGCTCAGCTACTCTTTCATCTTCTTCAAGTTTGTAGCTTCTCACGAAGCCTTCTCTCGCAAATTTCCACTTGTCCATTTTTTTAAAATAGCATCTTAATATTACTGTCTAGTAGTCTGTATAGCTTTTGTTGTTATTTAGTCACAAAATCATATCTGACTCTTTTGCGACCCCCATGGACTGTAGCCTCCCAGTCTCCTCTGTCCATGGGATTTTCCAGGCAAGAATACTGGAGTAGGATGCCATTTCCTTCTCTAAGGGATCTTCCCAACCCAGGGACTGAACCCACATCTCCTGTACTGGCAGGCAGATTCCTTACCACTGAGCCACCTGGGAAGCCCTGTATTACTTATTATCATAATATTATTAAAAGATCATATCATTCTGTGATGTATACTTAATGATTTATTCAGTTGTCAATGAAAGAATGAATATTTAATAATTCACTGTGTTAGTATTTAAATTAGTGCTGATTTGTTACATCAGTTTTATATTATACCAACAGTATAGATCTTTTAATTTCATTGCTTGATGGTGTTTCAAGTACTTAAAAGATTGCCTATGTGCTCATTACTTAAAAAAAAATTGCTTATAATAATTTCACATTAGTAATGAACTAATGAGACTGAGAAATTTTCGCATGAGTCAACAGCAAGAAAGTGAAGTGGAAAATTGAGATTGCAATACTGATAAGCTAGACCAAAAATGTATTTGCCTGTATTAAGCAATTTGAAACAGACTTTTATTGTTTTGGGTTGAGTGATTAACTACTGTATACTGCCCTATTGCCCAATTTCCTACTCTTACTGCAGATTTAGACTCAATGATCATATGAGATAAATGAAGAAATTGACCATTATACAATTACAATTATAAAACAAAATGCGATGATCAGAAAGATTGCATTGGGAGGTGACGGTTGATTTGAGTGTTTCACAGATGGAAAATATTTATTCAGAAAGGCAGTCAAAAGAGCTTTCTAGGCAAAAAGTGCAACAGGCCAGTAGGCTTGTTTTAGAGAAATGGCAGTAGAAATCAGGGGGTGGTGTCTAGGAGAGGGGAAGTTGAAAGAGGGAAGGGTTGGCTATGAAAGGTGTACTGAATATCAAATAACACATTTTCTGGTTGATTCTTCTATGTCCTATTTCCAGAGATATCTTCTGAATTTCACACAGAGCATCAGAAAAAGAAAGCCAAGAGGGAAAGTGGTATTGATAGTTTAAGTAATTCCTTGAGGGAAAACTGAAATCAACACATTGTAATAATGAAAAGTAAAAAATGATGATTGCTACAAATTACTTAATGGGCTACTATAGGCATTGTGTTATAGCTTTATACCCATTGTCTTATTTCATTCTTTTAACACCTCAAAGAGATTGGAACTATGATTATCATCTCCATTTTACTAAAGAAGAAATATGGTTGGTACCTGCAAACCCAGGTATAATATTAACTCACATCTTTCTGACTCCAGAGCTCTTAACCATAGCACTGACATTTACCAAAGAGCCCTCCCTTGCCACATATGAAGTCTCCTGGGTCCCACACTGGACTTACTGAATTTTCACTCTAAGAATATAACCCAGTGCTTGCTAAATCACTTCAGTTGTGTCCGACTCTCTACAGCCCCTGGGCTGTAGCCTGCCAGACTCCTCTGTCCATGGGATTCTCCAGGCAAGAATACTGGAATGGGTTGCCATGCCCTCCCCTAGGGGATCTTCCCGACCCAGGAATTGAACCTGCATCTCTACACCTCCTGCATTGTCAGGCAGGTCCCTTACCACTAGTGCCTTCTGAGAAGCCCATGGAACCCAGTAGCCTGTATTTTAAACAAGCAGGTTCTTAGCCCAATGTAATTGGAAACCCCTGAACTACTGTCTCTCTAGAACTGCATTTGTTCATAAGATTCAGGAAACTTCTAAACAAACTGTTGTCCTTTTTGTTTCCAAAATTTAGGTATTGATTCTCTTTCTTCGAGCTAGGCTTTCCCTGCTGTTGGCTAAGTTGTATGTGTGTGTGTGTTTCTTTTTTTACCACATGGCTTCTTGGGCCTTTAGATCTATATCTGATGTAGGAATTGTGTGACTTTGATGGACTTATATCCAGTGACAGATAAACATTCTCATTCTGTTTTTGTTTTTTTTTTCAGGTCCCTAAAGGGCTTGTTCCCTAGTAGGAATAAGTTGGCTGGCCTGCTTTAATAGGCAACAGGAAAAGTGCTTTGTGTCCAAATACCTACCAGCCCTTTCCCCTCAATTTCCCACCTATTGAGCTTCCTGATATGTGACTCTAGTGAGCAGAGGTCAATTATACTGGAGAGTTAAGGAGGGTATGGAATTTGATTTAATAAAATGAGCAAATGTCTAAGCAAAAGATAGTCCATCAGCAGAATGCTATGCCTTCTGAGATAGTGAGCCTCTCACTAGTGGACATAATCAAGTAGAGCCTGGATGTTTTATCCTCAGGAATACCACATGAAGAACTGGATATAACTCTGACCTTGGTTTTAAAAGAATGAAATGTTTAATTTTTGACAGCTGAAAGCTATGGAAAAATTTCTGCATTTCTTTCAAAATGCTATCTAGACTTAGATTCATAGGGAAGTTTCACGCTTTTTCATACTATTTCATTATCTCATGAATGCTTTCCTTGTTAAGAAAATGTCTCCATGTCCAATGACTTCTGATCTATGCTGTTAAGGTTCTTACCAGGTTCTCCTACCAGGTTTTTCTGACAGTTACCCCTATTGATCTTGAACACTCATCTTTATTTCTCTCCCTTATCCTTGTATTTTCTAATGGCAGGACTGGGGGCTGGGAGATCCACATGACTCACTCTCCTTGCCACGTACAAGTTCTTACTACTCCCAGCTGGGCATTTAGGTTAATTAGACATGAATGACAATGATGTGAGTGAACTTATCATAGTTAATGTAGCTATTAAGAATACATTTCCAGGTAACATCTGTACATAATTTGGATAAGGAAGCATAAACCCTGAAGTATATCCTTTTAAAATTATTTCTCAAGCAGAAATGGAGAGTATCTTAGATTAATTTGGAATTTTCACCGTGATTCTACTAATTGGGATTAAGTGATCTTTTTGAACATGTGTTACAGATTCACTGTAACATGTGGCTCAAATGTCTATGCTCAGAAATTTTTTTCTAAATAATAGTGGAATGAAAGCAAAAGCAAGCCAAAAAATCAGCAAATAAAAAAGCAAAAGTACAATATTGCAGCCAAAGGTAAAAAATGAAAAAAGACAGTAGAGAGTCTTTAAGTAAGTTCAACAATTTCAAAGATAACTTAAAAGTCACAGTTTACTTTGGTCTAGTTGGATTACAGCTAGAAAGTAAAAATAATAACACTGTAAAAACAACTACCTTAATTAAACCTTTGCTATTTGTGAGATACCATGCTTGGCAATAGACATGCTAATCACATTTAATCCTTGTAATCAATCTTTGAGGAATGTAACGAAACATTCTGATTCCCAGGACACAGAAGTTGAGAACCAGACTCAGAGAGGTTAATTAACTTGCTGAAAGTCAAAAGTAGTTGGCAGTTTTAGAGCTGAGTTTCTAACACAGATCTATCAGACCCCAAAGTGTATTTTTTTTTTTAATTATTATAATTAAATTCTCCTTTTATTATGTTTAGCTCTGGATCTCATCTTTCAATAGAAACACAGGAAAATTGGAACCTATACAGAAGAGAATAACTTCGTTAGAAACATTTTCATGCCATTTCATATGAGGAATGACTGAAGTCCCCAGAGAGGACTTAGATGAGTCAAGAGAAAGGTGAGAGCTGTCCACTTAGTATTGAAAAATGCACATTTGAATGGGGGCTTTGATTTGCTTGGCTTAGGGCCAGGATCTACAGTGAAAATGCATCTGTCCTAATTGGTGGAATTGAGTTCCTTTACTTGGGGTGATTTCTAGAACTGACAGATATGTGGATTACATAAGTTTGTCATCCCTTCCAAATCTTAAACTATGTTAACTGGGGAAACAGAGTTTAGAGCAAGTTGCAAATCATGTCCACTATAAAATAGCTATAGAGAGACTAAAAGCCTTGTATAGCTAATTCCTTGTCCACTCTGGATCCCTTGCCTGGCATATAGCATTCACTGAAGTACGTGTTGAATGAATCAATGAATGGTATATGATAACATTAAGGTGAAGTCTTGAGAATGTAATGGCAGCTCCTACAATCTAGCCATGAGAATATTTTTAGATATCTCTTTTGAAGAAAAGTCTCCCACATGTAATATTTTCTGCTAGGTAGTCTCTGCTTATTGATGGACGAAGAGAGTCTTTAACTGGAAGAACACTAATCATTTTCATGGGGTTTAGAGTGACTCACCGCTTCAAATAACTAGGCTTTCTAAATGATAGATTCCAACCTTATGAACACTCAAGGCAATTGCCCAAACGCTGACACTTTTGGAGAGTTGTGCAAACTTTGGGGAGCCGTATGGTGAAAGTGGGGCTTACCAGGTGGTGCTAGTGGTAAAGAACCCTCCCGTCAATGCATGTAAGAGATACAAGTTCAGTCCTTGGGTGGGGAAGATCCTCTGGAGGAGGGCATGGCAACCCACTCCAGTATTCTTGTCTGGAGAATCCAATGGACAGAGGAGCCTAGCGGGCTATAGTCCATAGTGTCACAAAGAGTCAGACATTACTGAAGCAACTTAGCATGCGTGAATGGTGAATATGATGCTCATATTTTGAGTCTTACTCCTCTCCTGTGAGACAAACTGTAGACCCTTTACATAAATTTAATATTAGATCCAAAGACATGCCATTTCCCATGGAAAAATTAAGAAGTAAATGAAGTTTGATTTCAATGCCTTCCTCCTAAACAGTGAACACTGTTATCACCTTATACTTAGTGATATTCTACCTGTGGGTCCTCATCTTTAAAGGTACAGCATCAGGGACAGGTGTGTGGAGAGAGAGGTGTGATTAGGGTGGATTTCCTGGCATCCCCAAATTTTATCACTCTTTTTGCCTATAGTCAAGACTGATCTCATTCTTGCATGGTATTATTATAATTGTTTAGGATAGATGAAAGGAACATATCTCTCCCTTCACCAACCACAGAATTCTAGAATGTTGGAGATGTTAGGGGATGGAGTGACTACTTAGAGAAATTCCAGCAAGGTCGTGTCCTGCTTCATCAGTCTGGGTGGAAATATAGTTGCTCTTTCCCTTTCAGTCCTGCGCTTGTAGTTACTTTGCCACACAGCTGCTTCCAAACATGCTTATTTAAAGAGGTTTTTTTTTTTTTTTGTCACCTCTATTGTGAATACAAGGAAATAATAGCTCTCAGGACTCAGATGTTGGGCTCTAGTGAAGGGTTGTGAAGGTATGGCATCTACCTTCTCCTGTCATCTGACTGTCCTGAAATCAGGCTGGGTATAGCTACCTTCCAGGCATATGTTTTCTGACCAGATTGTAGCTCTGGTGCACGAAGGACTTTGGTTCATTTTTTGCTGACCCCATTCATTTGCATAACAATTAAATCACTGAGAAAGTGAAGCCATACAACAAATATTAATAAAGAATGTTACAAACACTTGAAGTTGGGATCATGATCTACTTGCTCCCTGTGGTTCACATCCACCTAACTTCTATCCTAGGAAACAGAAGGATGTGATCCACAGACATCAGAGGCTGGAAAAGAAATCAGGCATTCAAACTGCTATCTTTTTTTTTGAATGTGGACCATTTTAAAGTCTTTGTTGAATCTGTTACAATAGTTCTTCTGTTCTGTGATTCAGTTTCTTAACTACTAACTACAGGCATGTGAGATCTTAACTCCCTGACCAGGGATTGCCCCCTGCATTGGAAGGTGAAGTCTTAACCACTGGATCACCCACTTTGGGTCATCTTCAAAGTGCTATCTTAAATACTGCAGCTTGGAGTACATTTCTTTCCCAGTATCTCCCAATTTTATTTTATTTTTCCTGTCCCAATAAGAGCTATCGAATTAGAGCTGTCTCCAGGGATTAATGTATGTAATAATCAACACATATCTGTAAAATCTTTTGAGAAAAGTTGGAAGCTTTCTATGTGAATTGAGGATGCTGATTTCTTGGGTTCTATAAGGGTGGACACTTCGTCTAGTAATCAGGACCAGTTCAGCTTTTTTAGTACTTTGCCTGCATATTTTCTTTCCTGGTTCTTTCTTCACTTGGTTTTCATTCTAGTGCACTTGAGACTCTTGAGAGTCCCTTGGACTGCAAGGAGATCCAACCAGTCCATTCTGAAGGAGATCAGCCCTGGGATCTCTTTGGAGGGAATGATGCTAAAGCTGAAACTCCAGTACTTTGGCCACCTCATGAGAAGAGTTGACTCATTGGAAAAGACTCTGATGCTGGGAGGGATTGGGGGCAGGAGAAGGGGATGACTGAGGATGAGATGGCTGGATGGCATCACGGACTCGATGGACGTGAGTCTGAGTGAACTCTGGGGGTTGGTGATGGACAGGGAGGCCTGGCGTGCTGTGATTCATGGGGTCGCAAGGAGTCGGACACGACTGAGCAACTGAACTGAACTGAACTGAAAGCCAAGAGCCTCAAAACTAGGAGACGAGATTGTTCACGGTTGCCTCCATAGCAACTATTGGACAGTTTTTATTTTATTTACATATTTTTAATTTTTAAAAATTTTTATTGGGATATAGTTGGTTTTCAATGTTGTAAAGCATTAGTTTACAACTGTACAGTTTCTACTGTGTTAGTTTCTACTGTACAGCAAAGTGAATCAGCCATACATATACACATATCCTCTCTTTTTTGGATTTCCTTCCCATTTAGGTCACCACAGAGCAGAGTTCCCTATGCTATACAGTAGATTCTCATTAGTTATCTATTT
The DNA here is from genome assembly GCA_006410635.1 of Cephalophus harveyi. NCBI lineage: Eukaryota > Metazoa > Chordata > Mammalia > Artiodactyla > Bovidae > Cephalophus > Cephalophus harveyi. Next base: position 211,351 of record SJYT01031934.1, on the reverse strand, counting down.
CCCATACGTGAAAAGTGAAAGTGTTAGTCCCTCAGTTGTATCTGATTCTTTGTGACCCCACGGACTGTAGCCTGCCAGCCTTCTCTGTTTGTGGGATTATTCAGGCAAGAATACTGGAGTGGGTTGCCATTCCCTTCTCCAGGGGATCTTCCTGACCCGGGGGTCGAACCCAGGTCTCCTGCTTTGCAGGTGGATTCTTTACCTTTTGAACTGCCAGGGAAGCCCATTTTATACTTAGTAGTATATATATGTTAACCCCAATCTACAAATTCATCCCACCCCCTGCAGAGTATTTTTCAAAATTTGAGATTCGATTCTTTGAAGACAGACATCCATCACCTATTTACAGAACATACGGCTAGTCCTTTTTGTATTAGTAGTTCACCAGAACTGTTCTTCTTATCTGTATAAACAGCAGAAGATTCTATAAATTTCTGCAAGTCTATGACCTCAGGCCTACATAGCTGCTTCTTTACTGAAATAGGATGAGGCTTCCAAGCTCTTATACAAGTTAACTAAGGTCAGAATCGAAACCTCTGATCTGTTATCAGGTCTATTTTTACTATTCCTTGAATCTTCTGTGGTTCACTTCTGTTTTATCATGGTCATTCAAATACCTTTTGGAAGAGGCAGAAATTTCTTAGCTATTGTAAGAGGAAATAAAAGAAGAGTTTGCTTCTCTACTTGGATGCTGGTGGCTACAGTAAACAGTGATTCCAGCAAGGAAGGTAAAGTCAGGAGCAAAGTTAGGACTTTTGTTGTCTTTTTACCTGTCTGAATATTCTTCATAGCTAAAACTTTGGGCTTCTCTGGTGGCTCACATGGTAAAAGAATGTGCCTGCAATGCAGGTGATACAAGAGACATCAATTTGATCCCTGGGTTGGGAAGATCCCACAGGGAGGGAAATGGCAACCCGTTCCAGTATTCTTGCTTGGGAAATCCCATGGACAGAGGAGCTTGTGACTTGGGGCTACAATCCATGGTGTCACAAAGAATTGGACACGACTGAGCAACTAAGCTTATATTTAAAGTCATATTTGGAGATTCTGTGTTTTTCTAAGTTCATTTACTTATTTATGTATTTTTTGTCTTGCTGGGTCTCTATTACTGTGCATGGACTTTCTCTAGTTGTGGTAAGCAGAGGCTACCCTATAGTTGTGGTGTGTGCTAAGTCATTTCAGTCATGTCCCACTCTTTGCGACACCATGAACTGTAGCCCATCAAGCTTGTCTGTCCATGGGATTCTCCAGGCAAGAATACTGGAGTGGGTTGCTATTCCCTTCTCAAGGGGATCTTCCCAACCCAGGGATCAAACTTGCGTCTCTTATGTCTCCTGCATTGGCAGGTGGATTCTTTATCACTAGCTCCACCTGGGAAGCCACGTTGTGGAGCGCAGGCTTCTAATTGTGGTGGCTTCTGTTGTGGAACATGGGCTCTGGGTGCACGGGCTTCAGTAGTTGTGGCTCATGGGCTTCAGTTGCTTTGTGGCATGGGGGGTCTTCCTGGACCAGGGATGGAGCCTGTGTCCCCTGCATTGCAAGGCAGATTGTTAACCACTGGACCACCAGGAAAGTCCTATGTTTTGTTTTAAAAAGGACTCAAGAAAGACTTAATTTATGCTCTAAGATAATCAACAGAAATTTGATGTATATACAGTAATTATTATATATTAAATATTAATTGAATGTATTTAACTTTTTTAGTTGTTGTTGTTCAGTAGCTCAGTTGTGTCTGACTCTTTGCAGCCTTAAAACTGCAGCACAACAGGCTTCCCTGGCCTTCACCATCTCCCAGAGCTTGCTCAAACTCATGTCCAATGAGTCGGTGATGCCATCCAACCATCTCATCTTCTGTCACCCCCATTCTCCTCCTGCCTTTAATCTTTTCCAGCGTCAGAAGTCAGTTCTTTGCATCAGGTGGCCAAAGTATTGGAGTTTTAGCTTTAGCATCAGTCCTTAAAATGAATATTCAGGACTGATTTCCTTTAGGATTGACTGGTTTGGTCTCCTTGCAGTCCAAGGGACTCTCAAGAGTCTTCTGCAACACCACAGTTCAAAAGCATCAAGTCTTCAGTGCTCAGCTTTCTTCACAGTCCAACTCTCACATCCATACATGACTACTGGAAAAACTGTAGCTTTGACTAGATGGACCTTTGTTGGCAAAGTAATGTCTCTGCTTTTTAATATGCTGACTAGGTTTGTCATTGCTTTTCTTCCAAGGAGACAGTGTCTTTTAATTTCATGGCTACAGTCACCATCTGCAGTGATTTTGGACGCCAAAATTAAAGTCTGTCACTGTTTCCATTTTTTCTCCCATCTATTTGGCATGAAGTGATGGGACAGGATGCCATATGATCTTCGTTTTTTGAATGTTGAGTTTTAAGCCAGCTTTTTAACTCTCTACTTTCACCTTCATCAAGAGGCTCTTTAGTTCCTCTTCACTTTCTTCCATGAGGATGGTATCATATGCATATCTGAGGCTGTTAATATTTCTCCTGTCAATCTTGATTCCAGCTTGTGCTTCATCCAGCCTGTCATTTCTCATGATGCACTCTGCATATAAATTAAATAGGCAGGGTGACATTAAACAGCCTTGAAATACTCCTTTCCCAGTTTTGAACCCGTTCATTGTTCCATGACTGGTTCTAACTGTTGCTTCTTAACCTGTGTATAGTTTTCTCAGGAGACAGCTAAGGTAGTTTGGTATTCCCATCTCTGGATGAATTTTCCACAGTTTGTTGTGATCCACACAGTCAAACCTTTAGCATAGTCAGTGAAGCAGATGTTCTTCTGGAGTTCTCTTGCTTTTTCTATGCTCCAACGGATGTTGGCTATTTGATCTCTGGTTCCTCTGCCTTTCCTAAATCCAGCTTGAACATCTAGGAGTTCTCAGTTCATGTACTGTTGAGTCACATAAAAGAATAAGAGGGAAAATTAATTTTCACAATATATTTTATTTAAATCTATATCCAAAATATTATTTCAACATGTAACACTAGTTACCATTTAAGTGCTTGATAACCACATGTGGCTAGTAGTGACCGTAGTGGACAGCACAGTTCTAGAATGAGAACGGCATGCATTTTGCTTGCATAAACTCCATCATAAATAACATATTGTAGAGAAATGAGCATTTTGAATCCCATCTCTGGCTCTTACTGTTTGGGTGACCTTAAGAAGTTACATATGTTTCTGCAGTTTGGATGTCTAATGTATAAAATGGAGTATTAATTAATGCCTAGAGAGTTGTTTTGAGGCTTAAATGAGATAATGTGCATAAGGTACTAGGCACACAGGCACTTGATAAACCAGTAATTATCAGTATTGGTAAGTTTCACTGTAGAGTTTGGATAAAATTTGTAAGTTCTTCCTCAATAAGGGCTGGATGAGAACCCTTAGCAAGTAGGGATGAGACATTGACTTTGGTTTGGCTTTCATGTGGTTCTTTTTTGAGATTCTCTACATCCTTTCTGGTGTCCTGTGTTGTTGCATTTTCATTGCTCACTTTCCTCTTCAGAGCCTTGCTTGTTGCTTCTTGGCTGCTGTTCTGGTGTTTCACCTTCTCAAGTTCTTGATGTCTCTCATTCAGAATCTCTGTAATCAATTCTGGTTTTATGCCCAGTTCTATTTGTGACTCACTGTCTGGGCCTGATGCTTGCTTTCTGCTTCCCTGGTACCAACCCTGGTTTCTTGTTCTGCCTCGGAAAATAAACTAGGACAGATAACCTTGCTCACTGGATGCCTGATAAGTGTGGGCTTTCTAAAGACTGGGTGTGATCTTCAGTATCTGTACCTAATAATGAATTCCTATGGGATTTAATTTGACACCCCAAGGTGAATTAATTTAAGGGCTATGTGAGTGAAAAATATCATAACTCAGACATGCAAAGAGTTAACCACAGTGGAGCCTGACTTAGGAATTGTGAGTGTGAAAGAAATGGTAGGGTTGTTGATAACTTAGGGGTTTTGATGGATTAAGGATTGGGCCAACCTCAGTGCCTCTTTGCTTGAATAGTTGCTCAGAGTCTGGGTGAAGGTGGGAGTACTGAGAATTGGGATAAGGAAATTCTTCCTGCTGAGTGATTCTAAGAGTGTTAATTGTGGTAAATTGCTATGAATTTTTGGTTTGGTTTTTGCTTTTTAAATGCAAAACTCAAAGAAACCTTCCAATCCAATCTTAAATGAATGGCCTGGAAAAGAAAACCTAAAGCAAACACGGCTATTTTCTTCTGAAAATTGTGAGGACAATATGTGAATAAATGCAAGCTTCATGAACATCTGTACAAGCTGTAACTCCTTAGCCAGGGTGGGAACCTGGAGGCAAATTACATGTCCTATTTTTGCAAGTCCTGAAGACAAAGCAACAGTCAAGTATCTGATCTTTGTGGTGAATGCCTCCTAAGATAGAGTTGTTCAAATCATTGGCAGTGTTAGGACTGCTGGTTACCCGCTTTGAAGAAATACAGATGATGCCGAGTTGCACAGGGTGAGTTTATCAAGATTGATGGCAAAGGGGGTACTGACTGTGATGGGATTGGATATTCTTTGCTGTGCTGCATGGGGTCTCGACCTTTCCTTAGTTTTAAGACCCAATCCAGTTCCTGCCTCTTTCATAGCTTTCCCTTAAATGTATTCTTTTTTCTTTAAATACATTTCAGTCTATAGCATGAATTTGATAAGAATTCTGCATAATCCTGGAGAAGGAAATGGCAACCCACTCCTGCAATCTAGCCTGGAAAATTCCATGGACAGAGGAACCTGGAAGACTAGAGTCCATGGAGTCACAGAGAGTTGGACATGGCTGAGTGACTAAAGAGCAACCACTGCGTAACCTAGGGAAGCTCTCTCGTTGTCTTGATCAGTCTACAAAGTCTTAATGTTATTTAAGATTTCTCATGGGTAAGTTTTATTTTTCAACTTAATTGGGAACTCCTTGAGGACAGGGACTATTATTTATACTACTTTAACCCCCAGCCCTGCCCAGGAGGTATTTATTGATTATGTTTATCCCAGAGTCAATCTCTGGGGTGAGTGTTGTTCACATGGTTGAGAAACAAGCGGATAGTCACAGCCTTAGACCCCCGCCCCCAGCTTCTTCATTTGTTGCTTATTGTACCCTAGGGAAGTCAGGATGCAGTGATCCTTTCGAGTCTTCCTAACACCTAGTTAGTCCTAGGTGTTATATTCCTAATACTCAAATTCAGATATGTAAATGAATAAAAATAAGAGACCATTTCTTTCCATGCTGTGAGTTGTACTCCCAAGTTGCATGAATCATCTAATGAATGCATGCTTTGTATCCTGAGGGACTGAAAGAGAAAAGAGGGTGAATGGATCTGATAGCCACCAGCTCCAGAATACACACACACACACACACACACACACACACAAGAATACTTGTGACTCTTGGGACTTATTTTGTGTTTTACTGGGAATTATTTACACACTTGACTTTTTAACATCTGAGATTTATCTTATGTATCCTTGTCTTTTCCTATAACCTCTTTTAAAAAAAAAATTTGTTGAACACATGCACTATCTTTACATATTTAAAAGTCAATAAGTATGTCAGTTGTTCGTTTCAGTGGTCAAGAAAAGTTTTTAAGTTTTTAAGTAGATTGCTTTCAGTGACTACTCCAAATTTTTACCATTCCCTTTAAGATCCTACTCCATTTTTCCACTTTGATTTTCCACAACTTAGTGTGCCTTTTCATGTATAGAAAACTTAAAGCCTTCAGATGTGATCAATCTCAATTCTTCCTTTCTCCCATTTCCAATCTCTATTATTCTTTTTAAATACATTTGTTTACTTATTTTTGGCTGTGCTAGGTCTTCGTTGCTGCCTGGGCTACTCTCTAGTTGTAGAGGGCTTCTCATTTTTGTGGCTTCTCCTGTTGCGGAGCACAGGCTCTAGGGCATGTGGGCTTCAGGAGTTGTGGCTCCTGGGCTCTAGAACACAGGTTCAATAGCTGTGGTTCATGGGCTAAGTCGCTCCTCTGCACATGGGATCTTCCTGGACCAGGGACCCAACTCATGTCTCCTGCATTGGCAGGTGGGTTCATTACCATTGAACCACCAGGGAAGCCCTTTATTATGCTTTGCTACATTTGCCACTGCTCTTTGATCCCTTCTCATGTACCTGTATCCCCCATTGGCTGCCTAATCCTTGCACCCTCCTGGCACTTCTCATGCCTCTGTGTCTTTGGTGTAGGCATCGTTTCCTTTGCTTTTCCTTAATTTTTGGCATTTGTCTTGGGATTGATCTTCTACAGCTCTGCTAATGCCAAACTTTTTGCTGGTTGATCACATTATGCTTCTCACTCATTAACTACCCCTCACCTCACACATATCCATATGCTCTGATTCTCAAATGCATATTTCTAAACTAGATGTCTCTCCCCATGCCCCAGAGGCTCAAAACCTCATAGGAAAATGTCCTCCTGGTCAGCTTTGCCCATGAAGAGGCTGCGTGCCCTACTTACCCTTGCATCTCCAGGCCCTACTAGTATGCTCTAAAATGGCATGATTTTTTTCTTATGCTCTGATAACTCACCTCCATGTTTACAGACAAGTCAATAGAACCTTGAAAATGTTGTGACTTCTAGGTCAAAATGCTCGGTACAGTTTACAAATCTGTGACTGACTACTTATCCTGTGTAGGGCCTTGGGTGCCTTTCTCTCTAGATTTCCTGATATGTGAGCATCCTTCATTGTGTCCATGGGATTACAAACTGTCATCTCTGGTAACTCTCTGACAGTGAAATGCAGGCTCCTTCACGCTTCTTGAAATTGCACTGTTGGATCACTCTAGGATTAAAAATCACACTGCAGACCAGGGAATAAACTGGCTTTGGGGGAAAGTTAGTAACAGTTGACACAGGCTGAGATTTGTAGACTGCAACATTCTGATCATACAGTGAAATACACAAATGGGAGAGACCATGAGATACTATCTAGTTCATTCCTTCATGCTTAGATATAGCCAAAATTGTTTCTGTGTTGCTATGTATAAAGATTTCCTCAAATTTACTTGAGATGAGTTCATGTTCTTTAATGATATTATATTCAATGGATCACCTTTTGGTGTTTGATTTTGGGTGTCTGGGCTAATGGTTCTTGACAGACAACATTCTGGGACATTCTAGCACCACATATCACTGTGTTTGACACTTTCAGAATTTATATTCTGCATATTTTCCAGAGCCCCCTGGAACCCCTATCCTTGTAGTAGGATTTGTGACATCCTTATATCCTGTAGATGGTGATATCCTACAGTGTGGTGGAATATAGGTGGCTCTTCCATATTTTCAAGTTAGCATTCGATGTTTAGAATAGTTATACTTTTTCTTGTCAACCCATTAAGGACCAAGTTTGTGTCCCTGCAGTTACTCTGAATTAGTTAGTATACTGTCTTTGTTAAAGAGAGATTAAAAGTACTAAAGATGCATGTTAACAACTTGATTACTGAACTTAGGCTTTTTCCATGTATACTCAGATGAATTTGATAAAGCATTGAAAGAGACACCTTTGGGGTTTTTGTGTGAGAGAGTGTCTGCATGCCTGGTAGCAATAGATAGATGTCAAAGGCATTTTGTTCAGGGACTTAGTAAAATGAGTGTTTGCCTTTTTGTAATTTTCAAAAAGCTATTATCCCCTATGTATGAGAAGGGAATTCTGCATTGTGCTTTGCTTTCATAACTGAGGAGGACAAGAACCTTTTTTTCCTGATTATAATCTCATTTCATACTGATTTGATATGAGGAAAAATTTCCACAGTCTTTAGGTAACAGTAGTCTGTTTGCTGATATGAAGACTCTGGTGCTACTAATTCTATGCATTTATTTAGCATTTTTATAGTTTTCATATTCACTTATGTACAGTAGCAAACTTGATCCTCAATGTTAATGAAATAATATTAAGAACATGTTACGTTTTGAGGGGTTAAGCTGAGGATTTATTGTCTTTAGTTTGGATCATCATTATTGTAGCAATTTATAACTTTCAAAACTAGTATCTTGATGTTAAGATAATAGTAATGTTGGGTTATTGCACTATGGTTTCAAAAACAACTGACAGCTTATTGATCTTTCATTTGTGGTACTTCTCATGTCATTTCAAGTAATTAGCACACTTATTAAAAGGCCTGGTAGTGGCTTAGGCTTTTGAACAATAATAGGATCTCTTACTCTAGAAGATAAGAGATTACATTTTTAAGATAGTCATAAAATAGTTCTATTACATTGTAGGAATCTCATGTACTGCTGAATTAGGTACAGTAATTCTCCATGAAACAGAATAATACTTGCTGGCTATATTCCTAGATTTAACCAATTAATTGTTAGGAAATGGAGAACCAGAAAATGAAAAAAAACAAAACAAAACTCATAATTCTCCATTGGGTACTGAATGTACACTTTCTTCTGACTTCTTTTTAGCATCTAATTTTCAATAGCAACCTGCTGAAGATATTACATTAAAAAATACCTTGGCTCATAAATGAAATCAGCACGGTAGATTTCTGTGGTTTTTCATTGACTGAAAGAATGAGGCCAATGAACCATTTATTTAATAAACCTTTCAGCATATTGAAATTTTGTAGGTACAACTGCTTTTGTAGTCTCATTCATTTTATGCTCAGGCCAGTAGTTACCGTGTGCTTCCTGCCAGTGGGACTGAATAATGTAGACTATACATCGCTAGGAGGAATCGCACAGCCCATTGGTTAATGTAACCTGATTGAAAATTATAAAAATAAATTGTTTATCGAAGTGTTTTCATTTGTGCCATGTATGTTACCCACTTTATCCTGGTTGATCATCAATGGAGTTAGTATTCTATCTAAAGGCTCTAAGTGAAAGTCGCTCAGTTGTGTCCGACTCTGCGACCCTATGGACAGTCCATGTGCTCCTCTGGGCCAGAATACTGAAGTGGGTGTCTGTTCCCTTCACCAACCCAGGGATTGAACCCAGGTCTTCCACATTTTGGGCAAATTCTTTACCAGCTGAACCACCAGGGAAACCCCAAACTAAGTTTCTAAACTACTAAAGGCTTATTTTATAGTCCTGCTGCTGCTACTGCTGCTAAGTCGCTTCAGTCATGTCCGACTCTATGCGACCCCATAGACGGCAGCCCACCAGGCTCCCCCGTCCTAGCACCTAGTATAGCCTCTAGGACAGAGTACTTGATAAGGAAACATGGGTAAAGTGATCGAGTACAAACTTGTAAGAGGGAGAGGCATTTTAAACTTAAGAGGAATTTTAAACTTCTATCTAACGTCTCCCTATACTCTCACTTTTCTACTCTGCCTCTCAAATAACCGAATTTTGGGGGGAGTTAGTCCCACTGGAAAAAAATCTGTAGTATTTTTTGTCCAAATGCCCCAAATTTTTTATTAAGGATGATTTACCTTCAACCTGGTATTGTGACTGCAAAGCCAGGAGGGTCTTTGTGTTGTCTTAAGAACATCATCATTAACTGCCATAGTGTATTGATGGAGATCAAATTTGTATTTTTTTACGTTATTAATAATGTAGTCAATATAGAAGGATGCTTTAAGGTTTCTACTTCTAATTTCTATGATGTGTCAGTTTTTTAGTGTTTCAAAAGCATGGCTTTACAGTTGTAGGGATCTTTAGTAATTCCTGATGATGGATCTTGAACATATAGTAGACTTTCTGAAAGTCAAGCATTTTTCTCAAATCACTTAGACTGTTACTATTCCATTGTCTGAAAGGCAGGTAATTGAATGAATGTAAATTACAGTTGATGTTTTAGAAAATAGCTTTTGATCCTGAACTTCCTTAGAAGTAAAATTAAACGTGAAGTTTTCAATTTCATGAGTGCAGTTGTGTTTTTGACTCACATATAATGGTTGATGTACAGAGAAACTGTAGAGATTTAAAATCACTGTTTCTTAAAATTAGAGAATAGCACACAAATCAAGAAATTTCTCCAGGACTGTTCAATTTGACATGAAAATAAAAAGAATTGAGGGCCTTTTTTGGGAATGGCTCGTGGGTATCAGAAGGAGGGGCTTTATAAAATTTTTTTTCTTTCTTTAATATTTATTGAGTGCTTATTATGTGCCAGTCACTGTTCTAGACTGAGTAACATGGAACCCAGTAGTGAATAAGGCAGAAAAAATGCTTCATATGGAACTTAGGTGCTAGTGGTAGGAATCATAAAGTATACAAACAAATGCACAAGTACATTATTATTGATAGTGATATTCATTGGATGGAAATCAACTGGGGACTAAGCTTTACATAACAGGTAGAAACCCTCTTGGAAAAGGTTAAATTTGAACAGAAATCTGAAGAATGAGGGAATGAGAGAAACTTTCAGGGAAAGGAACTAGACAATGTAAGGGATTTGAGGACTTGTGTGTATATTCAGTCACTAAGTTGTGTCTGACACTTTGCAGTTCCATGAACTGCCACATACCTGGCTTCCCTGTCTTTCACAATCTCCTGGAGCTTGCTCATACTCATGTCCTTTGAGTTGATAATGCCATCCAGCCATCTCATCCTCTGTCGTCCCCTTCTCCTTGTGCCTTCAATTTTTCCCAGCATCAGGGCCTTTTCCATTGGGTAGGCTCTTCACATCAGGTGGCCAAAGTATTTGAGCTTCAGCATCAGCTCTTCCAATGAATATTCAGGGTTGATTTCCTTTAGGATTGACTGGTTTGAAATTTGAGTTTAGAATTTTTAGGAAAGAGATGAGTGGGAGGGAGAAATATAATAGATCAAATGGCAGAGGTAGAATGGGCCAGATCATGCATGGCCTATGTGGTCACAAGCAGGAGCTGGGATTTTATTCTCATGGATGTGAAAGTTGGACTGTGAAGAAGGCTGAGTGCCGAAGAATTGATGCTTTTGGACTGTGGTGTTGGAGAAGACTTGAGAGTCCCTTGGACTGCAAGGAGATCCAACCAGTTCATTCTGAAGGAGATTGGCCCTGGGATTTCTTTGGAGAGAATGATGCTGAAGCTGAAACTCCAGTACTTTGGCCACCTCATGCGAAGAGTTGACTCATGGGAAAAGACTCTGATGCTGGGAGTAGTACCATGGAAGATGTTACGTGAGCCACTGTAAAATTTGCATGTAAAAATGGAATTTGCATGATGGCTCTTACATTATTAGGATAAAAAATTCTACAGTGAAAGAATGGAAGCAGAGAGGTCAGATAATACCCCACTGTAGTAGTGAAGGTCAGACTTGGATAAGAATGAAGGGGGAAAGAAGTAGGTAGATTTAATGTATATTTAAGGTATTGAGTACAGGATATGCTGAAAGTTGGGAATGGGAGGGATAATAGGTGACTTCTGATTTATTCACTTGACAAGATGGTGGTATAATGAAAAATAGGAGAAATAGTGGGAGAGAACAATGGAAATGCATGACTCTATCTTTTAAGTATGAGATATTCATTAGTCATATACTTAGAAATGCTACTTTTTTTTTTTTCTTTTTGGCCATGCCACCAAGACTTGCAGAATATTATTAGCATTTAATAGTTTCCTCACCAGGGCTTGGACCCGGGCCCTCAGCCCTGAAAGCATGGAGTCCTAACACCTGGACTGCCAGGGAATCTCATAAATTGTTATTTGAGTATGAAAGTCTGCCTCAGGTTAAGATGTCAGGGTTGGAGGAAAATTTTGTAAACAGTGAGGAAATCATATTAAAGCCGTGAGACTTGATGAGGTGATCTGGGGATACATTGCAGAGAAGGCTCAACAGAGCCGTGAGACACTGTGTAACCATTCAGAGGTCAGCCTGAGGAGCAAGTATAGCTAAGCACCCTGAGAATGAGAGGCCGGGAAGGTAGCAGGAGAATCAAGAGTGTGACGGTGTTCAATGTGTCACTCGTAGAAGAGGGCAGAGTGTTTCAAAATGAAGGGTAGGCTCAGTTGTGTTTATGCCACAGACCGGCCGAGAAGATGAGAGCAAGGTTAACTCTAGCACAGGAAGTGGTTCATGTGCTATTTTTTTGAACTAACCATTGATAGTATGCAATCTCCAGCTTTGAGTAGCTGGGCAGATAGAAAGTAGTCATGGTATTAATATCTTATTTTTAAAGGTTGTGACAGTTAGTCATTTTACAGATGTATCAATAAAACTGTTAACTGAGGTGATATATTTTTCCTTGATTCCATACTTTGGCTAGAATTCTTACATTGTGTTACTGTAGACACCATAGACTTCATAGGTAACCAAGAAGTTAGATACCTACAGTGTCATACCATGAAAATATAGAATCTTTAATGTTAATGACTGTGGCTAAATCAGTAGGTTTCAGTGAAAGAGCTTAAGTGGCAGAGGTGCAGAACTGGAAACCCTATCCATAGTCACAGGAGCTATAAAAGTAAAAAAACTGTTTTCTAGAATCGTAATCATATACATTAAAGAAGTAAAATTTGATACCTATGCATGAAGATTTTCAAAGAAACAGACCCCATTATCAGAAATGTATCATGGCAGATCTGTGAGAGGATGCATAGCTGTATAATCATCATCATTAACTGATGTGGTTTGTCAATCTAAAATTGTCTCTTGTGCTGTGGGAGACATAATGTCACAAAGCCGTATGAATTCAAAATGTTTTATGGGTATGATGCCTTCAACTCAACTTTAAATCTCATTGTATTTCTTCTGATCTTATCTAAGAAAATACTTTTTATAGGCCAAGTACTTCTACTTTCTTCAGATGACCTCTTGCAGAAAATCATGGTTTTTGCATTATAATTACATTGTTTAGATGTCTTTTTCTGCTGTAGGAATATCATCTACTTATTTTGCCACAATTTGCAAGTGATGATAAAATTTAGAGAGTGTTTTTTTAACTACAAAAGTGGAAAGTAGAATTTAAAACTATTTTAAAAAGTGAAATTGAAGAGTTGAAACTTAGAAACAGATCAAGTTTGGCAGCATTGCTCTTTTTTCTTCAGTTACCAAATCTTGTCTGACTCTTTGGGACCCCATGAACTGAAACACGCCAGACTTCTCTGTCCTTCACTATCTCCTGGCATTTGCTCAAACTCATGTCCATTGAGTTGGTGATGCCATCCAACCATCTCATTTTCTGTTGTCCCCTTCTCCTCCTACCCTCAATCTTTCCTACCATCAAGGCCTTTTCCAGTGAATCAGCTCTTTGCATCAGATGGCCAAAGTATTGGAGCCTCAGCTTCAGCATCAATCCTTCCAATGCATATTCAGGGGTGATTTCCTTTAGGACTGACTGGTTTGACCTCCTTGCAGTCCAAGAGACTCTCAAGAGTGTTCTCCAGCCCCACAATTTGAAAGCATCAGTTCTTTGGCACTCAGTCTTCTTTATGGTCCAGCTCTCATATCTGTACGTGGCTACTGGTAAAACCATACTTTTGAATATATAGACCTTTGTCAGCAAGGTGATCTCTCTGCTTTTTAATATGCTGTCTAGGTTTGTCATAGCTTTTCTTCCAAGGAGCAAGTGTCTTTTAATTTTGTGGTTGCAGTCACTGTCCACAGTCATTTTGGAGCCCAAGAATATAAAATTTGCCACTGTTTCCCCATCTATTTGCCATGTGATGGGACCAGATGCCATGATCTTAGCTTTTTAATGTTGAGTTTTAAGCCACCTTTTCACTCCCTTCTTTCACCCTCATCAAGAGACTTTGTAGTTCCTCTTCACTCTCTGTGCATTAGAGTAGTATCATTTCCATATCTTAAGCTGTTGATATTTCTCTCAGCAATCTTGATTACACCTTGTGAGTCATCCAGCCTGGCATTTTAAATAATGTACTCTACATATAAGTTAAATAAGCAGGATGACAATATATAGCCTTGAAATACTCCTTTCCCAATTTTGAATCATCCAGTTCTAACTGTTAGTTCTTGGCCTGCATACAGGTTTCTCAGGAGGCAGGTAAGGTGGTCTGGTATCCTCATCTCTTTAAGAATTTTCCACAGTTTAGAAAACAGACAGAATGCTATTGGGAAAATATTTTTAGTCAAATAGACGTATGTAGGCATACATTTTAGAAAGATCATGACCAACACCAAAAAGTGACCAGCAGCTTCTTAAAAGAAAATCCAACATGCTTCTTATAAAAACAGATCAGAAATTGGTAATCACATGGACAGCTTAACTTTCTGTACTGGCTGGTTAGTTCAGCGGAAAAAAACAACAACAACGTGATTTTGGTGGCTCACTGATGGAAACAAAGGAATAATGCTGAATGCTAACATTAAACATCCATTACTTATTCAGAAATTAATGAATATCAGTGAAAATCATGAAGTTAGACAAGCATCATATAAAAAGATATCAGCTAATAAAATGTTGTATGTCAGCTATGTGTGATAGTTGCTGAGTCACAAAGTCAACTCTTTGTGACCCCCATGAACTATAGCCCACCTGCCTCGGATGCCATGGGATTCTCCAGGCAAGTCTGCTAGAGTGGATTGCGATTCCCTTCTCTAAGGTATCTTCCGACCCAGGGATCAAACCTGGGTCTCCTGCATTGCTTTCAGATTCTTTACCATCTGAACCACCAGAGAAGCCCATATGTCAACTATATCTCAATAAAAAATTGGCCTTAAGTAATGATAAAGGAAATACAAATTAAAATCAAAATGGATACTTTTTTAAACCCACTAGAATGCAAAAAAAAAAAAAAAAGAGAGAGAGAGAGAGAAACTTTCCTATTAATATATCAAATGTTGGCAAGCGTGTAGAGTAATGGAAACTCAAACAGTGCTGCTAATAGGGGTGTGAATTAGGATGGACACTTTTGAAAACAATTTCATATTGTCTTGTGAAGTTAAACACATACATTCCCTATGACTAACAATTCTTTTCTTATGTATAAATTCCAGAGGAACTCTTATAGCGTGTAGAGTAATGGAAACTCAAACAGTGCTGCTAATAGGGGTGTGAATTAGGATGGACACTTTTGAAAACAATTTCATATCGTCTTGTGAAGTTAAACACATACATTCCCTATGACTAACAATTCTTTTCTTATGTATAAATTCCAGAGGAACTCTTAACACATGTGAACCAGGAGATGTGTATAAGAATATTTCTAATTGTATTATTTAAAATGTCAAAATTACAAAAACAGAAATCCCTGGGAACAACCTAAATGTCCAGTGACAAATATGGATAAGTGTAATTTGCTCAAGTCACACAAAGGATTATTTAACCTTGAAAATGAATTACAGTTGAATGCAATGACACAAACACATCTTTGAAACATAATGTTGAGTGAAAAAAACCCCAAGTTTCAATTTTATATCCTGCAACTTTACTATATTCATTGATTAGCTCTAGTAATTTTCTGGTGGAGTCTTTAGGATTTTCTATGTAGAGGATCATGTCATCTGCAAACAGTGAGAGTTTTACTTCTTCTTTTCCAATTTGGATTCCTTTTATTTCTTTTTCTGCCCTGATTGCTGTGGCCAAAACTTCCAGAACTATGTTGGATAGTAGCAGTGAAAGTGGGCACCCTTGTCTTGTTCCTGACTTTAGGGGAAATGCTTTCAGTTTTTCACCATTGAGGATAATGTTTGCTGTGGGTTTGTCATATATAGCTTTTATTATGTTGAGGTATGTTCCTTCTATTCCTACTTTCTGGAGAGTTTTTATCATAAATGGATGTTGAATTTTGTCAAAGGCCTTCTCTGCATCTATTGAGATAATCATATGGCTTTTATTTTTCAATTTGTTAATGTGGTGAATTACATTGATTGATTTGCGGATATTGAAGAATCCTTGCATCCCTGGGATAAAGCCCACTTGGTCATGGTGTATGATCTTTTTAATGTGTTGTTGGATTCTGATTGCTAGAATTTTGTTAAGGATTTTTGCATCTATTTGCTGCTGCTGCTGCTGCTAAGTCGCTTCAGTCGTGTCCGACTCTGTGCGACCCCATAGACAGGAGCCCAACAGGCTCCCCTGTCCCTGGGATTCTCCAGGCAAGAACACTGGAGTGGGTTGCCATTTCCTTCTCCATTGTGTGAAAGCGAAAAGTGAAAGTGAAGTCGCTCAGTCGCATCCGACTTCTAGCGACCCCATGGACTGCAGCCTACCAGGCTCCTCCATCCATGGGATTTTCTAGGCAAGAGTACTGGAGTGGCTTGCTATTGCCTTCTCCGAGCTTGATGGCAAGCAGAAGGAAAGAATGCTGATAATGCAGTTACATCTCTCTTTAGAAGCTTAGCTCAGATACTGGGCTGTTTCAGAAATCAGTGTGTATATTTAGCATTTCCATTGACAATGAGACATGTTGTCCAATGCCTGCTGAACCCTCTTTCTTCCTTCATTCAGTTTTCAAAGTGCTGCCAAAATAAGAATAAAGAAAATCTAATAAATCATTTGTCAAAAGACTCACCTGTAAGGTACAGGCAAATAGTGTAGGAGTACTGATTAAAATGAACAGATTGAAATGCTGGTAACCAAAACCTCTCTAAGCAGAGAGATTGGCAAAGTAAGAGCTTCCAGCATTTGATGTGGCCCCATAATATCAGGAACAATGATGTGAATGTGAATCCCAGCATTTGTTGAGTGCTGTGTATTTAACTGAAGAGATAATTCTATGCAAGTCTATGGAATCCCTGGGCAGATTAAAAAAACATGATATTTGGTAGATTATAAAAATATTTCATAATGTTTTTTGGATTCATGAAAGTACAGTATAATTAGATTTTGGCTTCATTTGTGCTTGTGACTGCCATTGTTAATTTTTTTCATTCCAAAATTTTATTAACTCATAACCTCAGAGTCATTACTTTCCCTGTGTATTTCATACTTAGCTTTGGCTAAGTTTAAGGCTGTAATTGCTATGGAAGGAGAAATGAAAAATAGAATAAAGAACTGGCTCCTTGTTGCCTCATCTATGGGCATAGATTTTTAGGTGCTATCCTCTTGATCCAACATTCGATAGCTGTATTCCTTCCCTCCCTAACCTTTGTATTATATCATCCTCTCTCTTCCTTTTCCCTCCATTCTTTCTCACACTTTCCTCTGTCTTTCCTGTCTTCAGGTGCTGTTTGGATTTGTAGTCTTATGTCTTAACAGAATTCTTATTCACAATACTTTTGGTGGGAGGGAGTTACTCCTATATAAAATTAAACATCTGAGGAATTGGCATAATCTGCTCTCTATACCTTAAAATAGGACATTAGATAACCAGGTTTCNTTCCTGTCTTCAGGTGCTGTTTGGATTTGTAGTCTTACGTCTTAACAGAATTCTTATTCACAATACTTTTGGTGGGAGGGAGTTACTCCTATATAAAATTAAACATCTGAGGAATTGGCATAATCTGCTCTCTATACCTTAAAATAGGACATTAGATAACCAGGTTTCCTAGGAATGCCTTCCTTCCTTCTTTCATTTACTCATTCATCCAATAAACACATGTACTGAGTATCTAGTATATGGCAGGACTGTTGTGGACTTCTGGGATACAACTCTGCGGAATCGCATAGTCCTGATCTCTGAGAAGTTCCCTTTATGAAGAGTCTGCTCAATTTATAATTTAGAGATATAAGCTGTCAAACATATGAACTATTGAGGTTATTTAAAATAAGCAAGGGTGTCTTTTGAGGGAATGCTGACCTTTGTGAATTCCTCTCTGATTCTCTACTCCATTGTATTTGTGTTGGCTTTGAAATCCTGAGTAAATTCCAGGTGTGTGTGTATGTGTCTGTGTGTGTGTATGTGTGCGTGCACATTCTCAGTCATTTCTGACTCTTTGTGACTATAAGGACTGTAGTTCAACAAACTCCTCTGTCCATGAAACTTTCTAGGCAAGAATACTGCAGTGGGTTGTCATTTCCTTTTCCAGGGGATCTTCCCAACCCAGGGGTGGAACCTGCATCTCTTGCATCTCCTACATTGACAGGTGGATTTTTTTTTTTTTTT
>SJYT01031934.1:182348-193409 GCA_006410635.1 Cephalophus harveyi | reverse complement strand
TTCTAAATGGTTGCTCTATGCTGTGCTGAGTCACTCAGTCGTGTCTGACTCTTTGTGACCCCATGGACTGTAGTCTGCCAGGCTCCTCTATTCATGGGGATTCTCCAGGCAAGCATATTGGAGTGGGTTGCCATGCCCTCCTCCAGGAGGAGGGTTGCCATGCCTCTCCCCAAACTAGGGATCAAACTTCCATATTGCAGGAAGATTCTTTGTTGTCTGAACCACCAGGGAAGCCCAGTGGTTGCTCTAGAGTTCACAATATGCAGCTTAAGTCATCAGAATCTCCTTCCGATTTACACTAACTTAATTTCAGGCAGATGCAGAAACTTAACTGTGTGTCTACCCTCCTCCTTTTTAGTGTCATTATTGATCATGTCTATGTTACAAACTCAGTGATGCATCATTGTAATTGGTACTTTATAAAATTTTATCTTTTAAAGAAATGGGGAGGAAAAAATCAGGAATATATTTATAGAGTTTGTTACATTAACTGTATTTACAATTTCTGATTCTCTTCATTTTTCTTGTGATTTCTAGTTACTCATTCCATTCCATTTGATTTATTCCCTTCCTTCAGCAGGAAAAAAAAAAAATCTTTGGTTGTTTTTTGATATATACTTAGATCATCATATTGTATACCTTAAACATACACATTTTATATCAATAAAGCTGAGGAAAATCGAGCTATAGTGTCATTGGTTTAGTTTTTGAGATCTGTTTTATTTCTGAGTATGTGATGACTAGATCAGGAAAGAGTGAGTGTATCCTTTGTGTAGGGTAGAAAGATATCGAAGGACTGGACTTTTTAATGGAATCAAAGTATTTGACACTTCAGTACAGTTCAGTCGCCCAGTTGTGTCCAGCTCTTTCCTATCCCATGGACTTCAGCACGCCAGGCTTCCTTGGCCTTCACCATCTCCCAGAGCTTGCTCAGACTCATGTCCATCAAGTTGGTGATGCCATACAACCATCCTGTCTTCATTGTTCCCTTCTCCTCCTGCCTTCAATCTTTCCCAGCATCAGGGCCTTTTCTAAAGAGTTGGCTCTTCACATCAGGTGGCCAAAGTATTGGAGCTTCAGCTTCAGTATCAGTCCTTCCAATGAATATACAGAGTTGATTTCCTTAAGGATTGACTGGTTTGGTCTCCTTGCAGTCCAAGGGACTCTCAAGAGTCTTCTCCAGCACCATAGTTCAAAAGCATCAATTCTTCGGTGCTCAGCTCTCTTTATGGTCCAATTCTCACATCCATATATGATTACTGGAAAAATCTATAGTTTTGACTAGAGGGAACTTTGTCACAAAGTAATGTCTCTGTTTTATAATATGCTTTCTAGGTTTGTCATAGCTTTTCTTCCAAGGAGCAAGCATCTTTTAACTTCAAACCTGCAGTCACCATCTGCAGTGATTTTGGAGCTCAAGAAGATAAAATCTGTCACTCTTTCCATTATTTCCCCATCTATTTGCCATGAAGTGAAGGGACTGGATGCCATNAATATGCTTTCTAGGTTTGTCATAGCTTTTCTTCCAAGGAGCAAGCATCTTTTAACTTCAAACCTGCAGTCACCATCTGCAGTGATTTTGGAGCTCAAGAAGATAAAATCTGTCACTCTTTCCATTATTTCCCCATCTATTTGCCATGAAGTGAAGGAACTGAATGCCATGATCTTAGTTTTTTGAATGTTGAGCTTTAAGCCAACTTTTTCACTCTCCTCTTTCACTTTCATCGAGGCTCTTTAGTTCTTTACTTTCTTCCATAAGGGTGATGTCATCTGCATATCTGAGGTTATTGATATTTCTCCTGGCAAACTTCATTCCAGCTTGTACTTCATCCAGTCCAATATTTCACATGATGTTCTATGCATATAAGTTAAATAAGCAGGGTGACAATATACAGCTTTGACATACTCCTTTCCCAATTTGGAACAGGTCTATTTTTCCATGTCCAGTTCTAACTGTTGCTTCTTGACCTGCATACAGATTTCTCAGCAGGCAGGTAAAATGGTCTGATATTCCCATCTATTGAAGAATTTTCTGCAGTTTGTTGTGATCCACACAGTCAAAGGCTTTGGCACAGTCAATAAAGCAGAAATAGGTGTTTTTCTGGAACTCTCTTGCTTTTTCTATGATCCAACAGATGCTGGCAATTTCATCTCTGGTTCCTCTGCCTTTTCTAAATCCAGCTTGAACATCTGAAAGCTTTTGATTCACTTACCATTGAAGCTTAGCTTGGAGAATTCTGAGCATTCTTTCCTAGTGTGTGAGATGAGTCAATCGTGTGGTAGTTGGAACATTCTTTAGCCTTACCCTTTTTGGGGATTGGAATGAAACTGACCTTTTCCAGTTCTGTGGCTACTGCTGAGTTTTCCAAATTTGCTGGCATATTGAGTGCAGCACTTTCACAGCATCATCTTATAGGATTTGAAATAGCTCAACTGGAATTCCATCACCTCTACTAGCTTTGTTCATAGTGATACTTCCTGAGATCCACTTGACTTCTCACTCCAGGATGACTGGCTCTAGGTGAATGATCATACCATCATGGTTATCTGGGTCATGAAGATCTTTTTTGAATCATTCTTCTGTGTATTCTTGCCACCTCTTCTTAATATCTTTGGCTTCTGTTAGGTCCATACCATTTCTGTCCTTTATTGTGCCCATCTTTGCATAAAATGTTCCCTTGGTATATCTACTTTTTCTTGAAGAAAACTCTAGTTTTTCCCATTCTATTATTTTCATCTATTTCTTTGCATTGATCACTTAGGAAGGCTTCCTTATCTCTCCTTGCTATTCTTTGGAACTCTGCATTCAGATGAGTGCACCTTTCCCTTTCTCCTTTGCCTTCACTTCTCTTCCTTGTCACTTATCTGTGGCTTTATGGATTGTGGCTAGTTGTTGAGAATCTTGTATATGCGTCATTTTTCTCACCTGATAAGAACACATATTTATTTTTTATTGAAATATGGTTGACTTACAATATTGTGTTAGTTAGGTGTACAGCAAAGTGATTCAGTTTTAAGTGTATATATACATATATATACACACACACATATATACAGAAACATATATATTTGAGATTATTTTCCATTATTGGTTAAGATATTGAATATGGCTCTTATTTTTATACAGTAAGTCCTTTTTTCTTATCTAGTTTATGTACAATGGCTTTTGTCTCTTAATCTCAATATTCCTAATTTTTCTTGTCCACCCCCGCCCCCTTACTAATTCCTTTTCTCTTTGGTAACCAAAAATTTGTGTTCTCTGTGAGTCTGTCTATGTTTTCTATACAAATTGATCTGTATTGTTTCTTAGATTCCACAAATAAGTGGTATCATATAATGTTTTCCTTTCTCTAACATACTGCACGTAGTATATTTTCTAGGTCCATCCATATTGTGGCAAATGTTAATATTTCTCTATTTTCTATGATTGAGTGATATTGCATTACTATCTTCTTAAGACAATCATTTGCTGATGGGCATGTAAGTTGTTTCCATGTCTTGGCTAATATAAATAGTGTTGGTATGAACATTGGGGTGCATGCATTTTTTTGAATTAACTTTTTTATCTTTTCTGAATGTGTACCCAGAAGTGCAATAGCTGGACCAAACTAGCTCTAATTTTAGTGTTTTTTAAAGTAATCTCCATAGTACATCCCCACCAATAGTATAAGAAGGTTCCCTTTTCTCCACATCCCCTTCAGCTTTTATTATTTGTAGATTTTTGATGATAGCCATTCTGGCTGGCTTGAGGTGATATCTGATTGCAGTTTTGATTTGCATTTCTCTAATAATTAGCAATGTTAAGCATATTTTCATGTGCCTGTTAGCCATTTGAAAGTTTTCTTTGGAAAGAAAATATATTGTTTAGGTCTTCTACCCATTTTTGGACTGAGTTGTTTTTGTGATACTGAGTTCTATGAGTTGTTTATATATTTGGGGGTATTAACCCCTTGTCAGTCATATCACTTGCAGATATTTTCTCCTAGTGCCTCAGACAGTAAAGAGCCTGTCTGCAATATGGGAGACCTGGGTTTGACTTGGATTGGGAAGATCCCCTGGAGAAGGGCATTGCAGTCCACTCCAATAATCTCACCTGGGAAATCCCATGGACCGAGGAGCCTGGTGGGCTACAGTCCACAGGGTCACAAAGAGTTGGACATGACTGAGCAACTACCACTTTGTTCCATCTTGAAGGTTGTCCTTTTGTTTTGTTGATAGTTTGCTTTGCCGTGAAAAAGCTTTTAAGTCCCATTTGTTTATTTTTGCTTTTATCTATTTATTTTTTGCCTTGAGAGATTGATCTAAGAAAATATTGCTAACTATTTAAGTCTGAGAATGTTTTGCCCGTGTTTTCTTCTAGGAGGATTAAGGTGTAATGTTTTATATTTAGGTCTTTAAGACATTTTGAGTTTATTTTTGTATATTATTTGAGTGTTCTGATTCCATTGATTTACATGTAGCTTTTCAGCTTTCTCAGTACCATTTGCTGAAGAGATTTTTTTTTAATTCTAGTTCTGTGAAAACTGTCATAGGGTTTTCTTAGGGTTTTCTATATAGAGTACCTTGTCATCTGCGGATAGTGACAATTTAACCTCTTACTTTTCAATTTGGATTATTTCTTTTTCTTGTCTGGTTGCTGTGACTAAGATTTCCAATACTATGTTGAATAGTGGTAATAGTGGAAGAAAGTATTTATAAACTGTTCTTACCATATGGCTAAATTTATTAGCATCTTTTAACCTGCTCTCCATCCATCCATTCATCTATTCATCATTTATTAACTGTCTGTTTGGTACCAGACACTCTACAAAGTATATAAGGCCTCTAGCTTTACAGAGCTTAGATTTTACTCCATTTGTATTTCTTGTGTTCATATGGAGATAAATACTATCAAAATACAGGGAAGGTGAAAATTTTAAACTGTAACAACCATGCAGAGAAAGAGCCCATTTAATCTGGATAGTATTATCAGTAGACGACACGTTACCTGGTTTAATAATAGGAGTTTTTATGTACCCATATTTTATCAATTCTAAAGGCAGTATTAGTTTGCTTTCAAATGCAGGATGGGTAGGAGACACATTTCTTTAAATATTCAAAAGAATACAAGATTGTTTTAGCGGTGTACTTTGTGTTATAATAGCAGGAACCATGTAGACAGTCCTTATTCTGAAATTTTAATAAATCAGGCAATTTTGTTTATCAGACCGTCACTCTTTTGTTAATAAGAACATGATGTACTATGGGGCAAATAATCACATTCATTTACAAATATCACCAGGATTTCAGGCAACTGACAAATGACTGCCTGATACTTAGAGAAAATTTCTAAAGCTATTATATCTGCTTTTAAAATGTCTTTACTGTTTCTTTTTGTGTTCCCCCAATACAGCACTGTCTTCTTTGCTGTGGAGCTACTTTTATAGCTAAATTACTGAATATTTTTATTTTGGAGTAGAGCTAATGCAAATATCCATATTAAACAACACACACAAAGATCAGGAGGTCCAAAGCATGGTTTCCACACCAACTGACCTTTGTTCCCCTGGAACTTGTCAGTATTTGCTTTCTCTTTGTATTAGTAAAACTTATTCTGTTTAATGATGTGTTTTATGGTGTGATTGTTATGAAAAGTGTTATTTAAGAGTATTTGACACCCATTTAGTAAAACTTCCATTTGGATGTTATAAAAGCTTATAGACTAATCGTTTTATAATTTCCATATTCATGAAAAATAAAGGCAACCATGGGAAGGTAAAAGAGAACACTTTTCTTCCCTAAACTGTCTAACTGGGCTTCCCTGGTAGCTCAGTGGTAAAGAATCAACCTGCCAGTGGAGGAGATGTCAGTTCAATGTCTGGGTTGGAAAGATCCCTTGGAGAAGGAAATGGCAACCCATTCCTGTATTCTTGCCAGAGAAATCCTATGGACAGAGGAGTCTGTNTCTAACTGGGCTTCCCTGGTAGCTCAGTGGTAAAGAATCAACCTGCCAGTGGAGGAGATGTCAGTTCAATGTCTGGGTTGGGAAGATCCCTTGGAGAAGGAAATGGCAACCCATTCCTGTATTCTTGCCAGAGAAATCCTATGGACAGAGGAGTCTGTCAGGTTGCAATCCAGAGGATCTCTAGAGAGTTGGACATGACTTACTAATGAAACAACAACTACTTAGTTCATTTTGCTATTAAATAATCTTGAAACAAGCAACTAATTTGAATATGTCTACACTTGTTTTTGTTGTAGTCACCCAGTTGCCTGACTCTTTGTGACCCCATGGACTGCAGAACCCCAAGCCTCCTTGTCCCTCACCATCTCCTGAAGTTTGCCCAGGTTTATGTCCATTGCATTGGTGANCTATTAAATAATCTTGAAACAAGCAACTAATTTGAATATGTCTACACTTGTTTTTGTTGTAGTCACCCAGTTGCCTGACTCTTTGTGACCCCATGGACTGCAGAACCCCAAGCCTCCTTGTCCCTCACCATCTCCTGAAGTTTGCCCAGGTTTATGTCCATTGCATTGGTGATGCCATCCAGCCATCTAATCCTATGATGCCCTTGTCTCCTTCTTCTACACCTGTTTAAATAGTATATAATAGTTATTTTGAACAAACTAAAAATAGGAAAAATGGACTATTTTGTGTATGTATTTTTATGTGATCATTTATAAAATTTGAAAACAATGGAAACTATGCCCACATTCCCTATCTTCTTTCTTTTGTGGTGGAAAATTTGTTTCCACTACTTTAAGTCAACCCATCTGTCGCGGTTTGGATCTCATTTCCTCTCAAGGACTTTGGTCCTACCATTTTCATGCTTCTCAGTCCTGAACTGTCCACTTTTCCTTTCCTACTGGATCATTCACGCCGACATACACAATCCTCCTATGTTTCCTGACCCTACATCTCCCCATGCTACCATCCTATTTTCCATATTCACCATCTCCACTTCTTCATCTCCTTATCCCACTCCAGAGGATCTTCTGTTCCTTCCCCTCTTACTCTTGCTGCTGTATCCAAGGCCACCAAGGCTTGCTTCCCTGCTGTCCACTGTCATGGTTACTTGTTGGGTTTCTCTTATTCAATCCCTAGGCAACAGTCCAAACTTTGGTCTCGGTTGAGTATCTCTTTCTTTTGGGGATGCCTTTTTTTTCTTTTTATGCTTGTGGCAGCACTCTCTCCTGACTGTCTCCTCCTTCTAAGGCTCCTTGTAAACAATTTTATAAACTCTTGTTTCTCTGTTACACCTCTGAAGTTCAGAGTGTACTAGGTCTTGGTCTTTCTTTTGTAAAATCTTACTTTGAGTTGGGGTTTCCAGATATAGCAATTAAAAATACAGGGTGCCTACTTAAATTTGAATTTTATGTAACATTTTTTAGTGTAAGTATGTCCCATATAGTGTGTATCCACGTACATCTGTCTATATCTATCTATCTACCTATCATGTAAACTATTGGGACATACTTTTGTATGTTTCATGCAGTGTTTGGGACATACTTTTTACAAAGATATGATTCACATGTAATAGCATGTAAGTTTAAGGGGTATGACACATTGATTTGATCGATTTATATATATATATATTTATATGATTGCCATCGTAGTATTAGCTAACATCTCTTTCATATCACGTAATTACTTTTTCTTTTTTTTTTGTGGTGGGAATAATTAAGATCTAGTCTCTTAGCAAGTCTGATGTATATAACATAGTGTTGTTCTCTATAATCATTATACTTTGCATTAAATCTCCAGGACTTTCTATCGGCTCTATTGGCTATTTTATAATTCCCATATTCATGAAACATAAAGGTAACTGTGGGAAAGTAAAAGTGAACATTTTTCCAACCTAAACATTTTTCTTTGTAAATTTGTACCCTTAAACATCATCTTTCCTATTTTGGGATATACTTAAACCAAAATTATTCATTATGTCTGAAATTCATATTTAGCTCGTGTCCTGTATTTCATCTGGCAACCCTATCCTGTGTGAGTTCATATGCATACTTGGTGTTAAACAGCATCTGTTTGTCTCAGAATTTATCTCTCTTAGCTCCAAGTCTGGGTTCCCAACTTCCTAAGTAACATCTTGCACATCTCTCTTCTCAAACTTAATATGTCCATCTCCTCTCTTTCTTACTAATGACACCAATATTTTCTTTACTACCTTCTCATCAAATATTTGGACAAGCTCTAAGGTGTATATACTTGAAACATATCACAAGTGTATTCAGTTTTCTTCATCTTTGCTAATACCTTATTTGGTCAAGCCATCATAATAACTCACCTGTGATGTCCCCAGCTTCCTCCTAGTTCTATTACATCAACCCTGTACAATTCTATATCCATGTAAAAACTCTTTATAAAGTGATCTTTAAAAGATGTTCATGAAATCGTGTTATTTGCCCTATTGTAAAGCTCCCTCCACTTCTGCCTTCCGATGAGTTTTCACTGCACACTGAATAATCCCAAATTCTTTTTAAAAAATTAATTTATTTTTAAATTGAAGGATAATTGCTTTACAGAATTTTGTTGTTTTCTGTCAAACATCAACATGAATCAGCCATAGGTATACATATGTTCCCCACTCTTGAACCTCTAGCCCATCTCCCTCCCCTGAATAATCCCAAATTCTTTATCATAACCAAGGCCTCTGTGATCCACCTCTTGCCAGTATCACTTTTCTGACCCATGCTTACCTTCTGTGGCCACACTGCCTTCTATTTCAATATTTCTCTATTTTTCCCCTTAGAGTATGCTTTCCCTTTTTTTCTCATGGCTAGTTCCTTTGACTACTATTTTTCTCACCATCCTATCTGATGTTGCTTTGAAATCTCCAGCCTTCCATCACTGTCTATCACATGGCTCTCTTATTTTTTTTCATCAGCTGTAATTAATACTTTAAACTACCGTATTGGTTTATTTAGATGTTCATTTACTTTCACTCTTCTGAAACATAAATTCTGTGAGGAGAAGGACTTTGTTTCTTTTATTAACTATTTTATCTATAGCTCCCACAATAGAACATAGTAGGTATTCAATAAATATTTGTTGGCACTGAATTAGTGGTTTTCTAAAATATATTTGAGCCATGAAAATTCCAGCATGTTACCCTTCCTTGGATTTGAAGATAGGTATAGAATGAAAATATTTCCACTTCTTTTTCCCACTGGCACTTATGTTATGATGTTGAGTTGGACATGTTGATGAAAAAATAGCAATCAGTATGAACGAAAACACAGAATGATTTCATCTGCTGGTATGAGCTGGTTCTGCCCCTGGGGAGAAGCCTGATATATTATAGCCATTCAGGATCCTGCAATGGATTGTCTTTCAAAGTCAAATTTCAGCCTGTCAAAGAGGTGGAGAAAATGATTTGTGACCTGAAGAGCTGGTAGATTAATATTTCTGGAAAAGTGTTCACTAAACCCCCTGCAGCTACTTGTTTGTTCCACTATTAAGACATCTCTCCTTCTGGTGTAGGAACTGCTTTGCACAAAACAGCACCTTTGCTTTGTGTATAGACATTTCCCCTGCCCCAAGATGGGGTTTCCCAGTGAGGTGTAACATTCATTAGCCCCTTTGGATAATGCACTTGCTGAAACAAGTTTGTGTCTTATTCTCAGAGCTTCATTTCAGAGCCAGAATGCACTGGGTGTCTGGGGGAGCTGTGATGTATGGAGCGGAAAGAAGATTGATTTCCCACCAGGTACCTGGAGTAATGAGAGTGGCAAATTACTTGCTCACTGAGCAAACATGACAGGAATGTCATGGAGTAAGTTTGTATGTATGCAAACACTCTGTGGTCACACGGGGGAGAATTCCACAAAGTGACCTTATCTCTGGAAGGTATCTCTCCAAATCACCACCTTATGCTTGGAAGGCTGCGCTCAACGAAAGCTGTGTAATAGCTGCTTAAAGACAAATGCTTCTAATGAATAATGTAATGCTCAGGGTACAGTAGGAAATAGGATAAATTGTGATGCCATTTAAAAATTGAAGTCTTGAGCTCACAGGCTATTTCTGCTGTTCATCTTGGATTTTGTGGCAGTAGAACATAAAATATCTCCTTTAATACAGTAAAAGAAATGGGGTGATTTATCCTAGTCATTGTGGGCCTTTAGAACCTCTCATTTGGTAATGGAAAAAATCAGTGGTTGATGGAGAAGCAGATAATTTTTCGATGTTTAGGCAGTCCAATGCATAGAGAACATACACGCTTCTCAGAACATTCGGGGCAGAAAGAAATTTTTTAAGTCTTTAAGTGACAGAAGGAAATGGTGGTAATATTCCATTAAAACATTCAAGATCTCCAACATGACAGTTTACACAATTCACTTTAAAAAGCATTGCTAGTGCTTTTAGCTGTAAACTCTTAAAATAACATTAAAACGATAATTTCATTTTCTTAGTTTAAAAGTCTGCTGATTTTAGCAAGTAGTCTTAGATTTAAAAAAGTTTTTCCTTGTTTGATATTCATTTATTGATCATTCATCATTTGTTGTTTTGAAACCTTGGTTTGTGCCTGATGTTATGTTATGTTAAATGTAAGGTCCACAGAGATCAAAGAAACCATCCAGGTCCTCAGGCAACTCATTCCTAGTAACTTAGATTGTAAGATAAAATAAAACCAGAGAAAATGAACTTGTAAGAGAAGACTCTACACGTGGACATCACCAGATGGTCAACACCGAAATCAGATTGATTATATTCTGTGCAGCCAAGATGGAGAAGCTCTATACAGTCAACAAAAACAAGACCAGGAGCTGACTGCGGCTCAGATCATGAACTCCTTATTGCCAAATTCAGACTCAAACTGAAGAAAGTAGGGAAAGCCACTAGACCATTCAGGTATGACCTAAATCAAATCCCTTATGATTATACAGTGGAAGTGAGGAATAGATTTAAGGGCCTAGACCTGATAGATAGAGTGCCTGAAGAACTATGGAATGAGGTTCGTGACATTGTACGGGAGACAGGGATCAAGACCATCCCCATGGAAAAGAAATGCAAAAAAGCAAAATGGCTGTCTGGGGAGGCCTTACAAATAGCTGTGAAAAGAAGAGAGG
>SJYT01031934.1:158873-181993 GCA_006410635.1 Cephalophus harveyi | reverse complement strand
AAACTCCAGTACTTTGGCCACCTCATGCGAAGAGTTGACTCATTGGAAAAGACTCTGATGCTGGGAGGGATTGGGGGCAGAAGGAAAAGGGGACGACCGAGGATGAGATGGCTGGATGGCATCACTGACTCGATGGATGTGAGTCTGAGTGAACTCCGAGAGATGGTGATGAACAGGGAGGCCTGGCGTGCTGCGATTCATGGGGTCGCAAAGAGTCGGACACGACTGAGCGACTGAACTGAAGCCTAGTTGTGGGGCTGAGCCCTGAGTAGCAGGGCGGAACACACCATTGTAAGAGAGGAGTTATCTGCCTTGGATCCCCTGTGGTCCCCAGAACATTGACTGGAATACTCAGCAGGATCCAGTTAGTCTAGATATTTGTCAGCAACAAATGTGACATACTTTAACTTGATACCCAATAGATAAACAATATATATATTTTCTGTGTGTCTTGCAACGTCCTAAATGTTTCACTTGAGTCACCTGGCTTAGCTAATTTAATAACCATGCTACGCCTATTCGGTAGATTCTGGCATTAGGTCCACTTTGCAGGCAAGGAGATGAATAGAGAGTGAGAGGAAATAATTCTACTAAGGTCATACAGGCAGTTTGTAGTCAAGTCCAACTGGCTGTAGACCCCTCTGGTGTACAGCCTCCTGCGACTGCAGGGAAGTTGACCTCTGCTGGGCAGGAAGAGGATCAGGAGGGCTTTGTTTGGAAATAAATGAATCCTGCATTTTGGAATAAGAAATACACTCTAAAATTTACTTTGTGACTGCCTAAAATGTGTTTACGTACAAGGCAAATTCTATAGACTGAAATTCATTTTCATTTCTAGGATCTGTTCACTAAGAATATAGTAATATACCCACACCTTGATCCACTGAAATTTTCTTTCTTTAGGTTCCTTTGATCCTCTTTGGTGCTTGCCTTGTTCTAATATGTGTTGGATTATTGCATTCTTGCTTGGGGCCGTCATTTTTATTCTAAGGTTCTTTGTGTCTACTTGATCTTTTAAAGTGTAGCCTCTTACTGAATTTCTAAGAAAGACTGCATCCTTTAAAAGCTTTGCAGAACATGAGTTGTTATATGTACTTATCATGCTCACTTTGCCTGTTTTTCTGTTTGTAAGAGGATGTAGCTACAGTTGCTTCTTATGATGTGAATGACTTTTCTGTGTGGTGTTCTTTCAGCTACAATTAAGATTTGCATTTACTTTTGGTGGTAAGAGTTCGGATTGGGGCTGGAGTAATGACAAACTGCCTATGTGTCGGGAGCATGATACCTTCTTGCTCTAATCACTTAGAAATGTTCTGATTTCATCATTTCCTCTCCCTGAGTATTGTGTGGGTTATGCTAATAATAGACGTTGGCTAACATTTCAGTATTTAATAAGTGTTTTAATGTCTTAACTAATTTAATAATAAAGCTAATCCTATCAGGTAGAAAGCATTGTTTTCTATTGTGTTGGCCAAAATATTCATTCATGTTTTCCATAAGTTGTTACGGACAAACCTGAATGAACATTTCAGTTCAGTTCAGTTCAGTCTCTCAGTTGTGTCCAACTCTTTGCGACCCCATGAACCGCAGCTCGCCAGGCCTCCCTGTCCATCACCAACACCTGGAGTTCACCCAAACTCATGTCCATTGAGTTGGTGATGCCATCCAACCATCTTGTCCTCTGTTGTCCCTTTCTCCTCCTGCCCTTAATCTTTCCCAGCATCAAGGTCTTTTCCAGTTCATGAACTACATTGTTTTTTCCTTTGATATTTTAAATACCTATAAGAACTAACAATACAAAATAACAAAAGTCAAGAATCAATTATGTATATGCTCAGTTGCTTCAGTTGTCTCCAACTCTTTGCAACCCCATGGACTGTAGACCACCAGGCTCCTCTGTTCATGGGATTCTCCAGGCAAGAATACTGCAGTGGGTTGTCATTTCCTTCTCCAAATTTTATATATATAAATTTTAATATATATATATATGCATAAATATAAATTATATATATGCATGTATATGTATTATACATACCACACATAAATATATATATGTAATATGTGATTTTTATATATATATATACACACCCCATATATATATGTGTGTGTATATATTTGGGGTATATGTTTATATATATTTATCTATTTATATATATTTGTAAAAATATGTAAAAACATATATTTATCTATATCTACATCTATATATATACACATATATGTATACATATGTGTATACACATACAGATATACATAAATACATATATACCCCAGATACATGTGTGTGTGTGTATTTATTTCAGTTAGATTATAAGCCCCCAGTGATCAAGTAGACACAGATGGCCATTTGGACTCAGAGCTAGACCTTGATGCCATGAGGGCCTGATAGTGGGATCAGGCCAGCTTGGGTCTTTGAGGGAAGTTTCATTCTGGTAGGTGAAGCCTGGTATCTAGGCCATAAGGCAAAAGAACATAGCCCAGAGAATTCTTGTGGAGAGCAGGAGAGGTAGAAGCAGATAATTAATGTCAAGGGAGACTGTTGCTGCTGCTAAGTCACTTCAGTTGTGTCCGACTCTGTGTGACCCCATAGACGGCAGCCCACCAGGCTCCCCCGTCCCTGGGATTCTCCAGGTGAGAACACTGGAGTGGGGTGCCATTGCCTTCTCCGAGGGAGACTGTTGGGAGGTAGCAAAGACTAGGGCTAAGTTTCAGGATCAGAAAGAACTCCAGGGAGATGGCAAGAGCAAAGAGAGGTCCTTTATAGGTGTTAGAGAAAGAAATCAGGCCTGGGAAAATGACAGAAGCTCCATTTCCAGAACTGGAGCACCTGCTGAGGGCCAGACTGACAAATGTGATTTGAGTCCCGTGGTTTGGGGCCAGCTCTACTTAAATTTCTCATTCCAGCTGCTAGAACTGATCCTAAGTACTAGAGGGTGGAATGAGTCTAAAGGAGAGGCAGATAGGTTCCAGCTTTGGAAAAATACTCTCCTTTAAAAAAATTTTTTATATGAATTTATTATTCATCTTTTATTATTGTCCAATATTTCATATTTTAAAATGCTTAAGTGAAATGCTGTCAGACAAGATTCAAGTGTTCAGCTAGTGGGTTAAACACTTCAGCTTCATAAAAGCCCTCTCCAACAGTCTCAAATGGGATATTATGGTGTGATTTTAAATCTGGGTGATATATTCATATACTCTCTGTTCTGAAACATCTTGATTACTGTCTGACCCTAAAACCTCTATAAAAGCTCATGGAAATTAATGTTCTTATGGCCTGAGTTTGAACTACTAGGCCACATCATATATACTAAACAGTATATTTTAATATCAGCAAAAGTTTCACTGATTTGGAACCATCATAAGCACCTTAGAAGTAGTTAACTTCTAAGTTAACTACTATGGTTAATATTATACAATTTACTCCTGAAGTTCAAAGATTGTGCATGTCCTTTTAATGGCCAGATTTTACTTTACTTCAGTCTTTTTTTTTAGTTAAAAATTTTGTTTCTTGTAATTGGAAGATAATTGTTTACAGTGTTGTATTGGTTTCTGCCATACAACAATGTGAATCAGCCATAAGTACACATATATCCCCTCCCTCCCGAGCCTTTCTCCCACTCCCTATAATGCGTTCTCCTTTACCAAAGGGAGGCCTTACCCATATCATCACTCAAATATTGACCAATTTTTGTCATAACTATGGCAGTATTTCTAGATTTAGGTGCGTTCCATTAGTTATACTTACTGGGTTTCTTTCTGATTGGTTCTTGAGATAGAGTGAAGACAGTACCCTAAACAAATTTATTTCTAGACAAATTTGTTTCCTTACATAGAAATGAACATTCTGAAAGGAGAGAATAGTAGTTTATATCCGTAGTGTTATCCTTTTTCAGAAGATGGAAATTAAGCCTGCTAAGGCAAGCACAACATCAATGATCAAGTCACTAGCATGGAAGGAGGAGAAGAGTTTGACTCATTCTGTTGAACACAGGAGAGGACTAAAAAAGAGCTAGACTTCTCTGTCCCCTGGCATTATGTTGTCTTTCTCCCTTAGTGCAAAAATGGCAACCAATATGAGACCGAAAACTCTTTCTGCTGTTTCATTTGGTGTATAACATACCCACTACTATTGCCATAGAGTGATTTGAAAGAACAAGAAATTTGTAATCAGAGGACTTGGATAGGGTATTATGGTTGTGTCCCTATTGGGCAAGTCATTTCATTTCCCTGAGGCTGTTTTCTTATTTTTGAAATGCTTTGTTCTAGACTTAACTCCTTACTCCAGTCCATGGACTTAAGGGTGAAGCCAAGTGAGACTGCTTGCCATTTCTAATCCTTGCATGTTTCCAGTTCCGTGTCTTTCCCCAGATTAAGTTAGCTTTATCATTTTCTCAGTGTTTGTAGATTTGGTGGTAGGACTTCTGAATCTTTGCTGTTTGCTTAAATTTGTCTAAACATACACATTACAGAATGAATACTTAAGTCATGATAGTTTCCAATTCTTTAAGATGATGTGACATTTGTACTAAATTCAACTTAATTTGAATATCAAAAATGTGTCTTGATATGTCATGCTTTCTTATCATCTGTGCTTATTAAAATCTTTCATGTGTTAAGGTTTAGCTCAGTTATTTCCTACTTCATATACAGGGTTAACATTTATGGAGGATGTTCTTAGTGTCAAAAACAGAGAGGGTGCTTCCCATTTGTTGCATAATGTAACTGCCAAAATTGTGGAGGAACTGATATTCAGACAAATCTGTATATTCTATCTTGATTTTTTTTTTTCAGAAAAGATTTGAAAAAGCCATAAGATTGGTAATGTTTTATTTTTTTATTTTATAGATAGGAAAATTGGTTTGAAATAATTTATTTCCATTCATATAACCAGTTTAAGTGAAGATATGATTAGAATCTAACTCAGAATTACTAGTCTTGTGCTTTGTCCTATTTGTCAACATTTTATGAAGGTGCATTGAAAGGGATGTTTGGTCACTGTTTCTGCTGCTGCTGCTAAGTCACTTTAGTCGTGTCCGACTCTGTGCGACCCCATAGACTGCAGCCCACCAGGCTCCCCCATCCCTGGGATTCTCCCTAAACCTCTACAATCTTTTATTTAGTATTCCATGTCTCATTCTCCTACTTAAGTGATATTATAAATCTCATGTCTGTTCCTCTGAGTCCCTTAAAGGAGGAAGGAACTGGGGCTTGCTGATCTTGGTATTGCTTACAATGTCCACCAGAAGGCCTTGCATAAAAGCAAGCACTCAATCAATAGTGACCTTTTGAATATTTCCTCAAATAGTTTTTTTGATATTAAAAAGCAGAGACATCACTTTGCTGACAAAAGTCCATATAGTCAAAGCTATGGTTTTTCCAGTAGTCATGTATGGATGTGAGAGTTGGACCATAAAGAAGCTTGAGCACCAAAGAATTGATGCTTTCGAACTGTAATTTTGGAGAAGACTCTTAAGAGTCCCTTGGACATCAAGATCAAACCAGTCAATCCTCAAGGAAATCAACCCTGAATATTCATTGGAAGGACTGATGCTGAAGCTCCAGTACTTTGGCCACCTGATGCAAAGAGCTGACTCATTGGATAAGACCCTGATTCTGGGAAAGGCAGAGGGCAGGAGGAGGAGGTGGTAGAGGATGAGATGGTAACATAGCATCACCAACTCAATGGACATGAGTTTAAGCACACTCTGGGAGATAGTGAAGGACAGGGGAGTCTGGTGTGCTGCAGTCCATGGGGTTGCAAAGAATTGGACACGGCTTAGTGACTGAACAACAATATTTCCCCAAGCCACACTTGGAGTAAACAATTGCATTTCCTTTGTTTGCCTAATGGCAAATATATCTATGCTGTTTAATAATTATCACATAATGATGATGTGTATATAGTAAATAATACTTTGTGAATTCAGGCTAAGTATACTTCAGAATTGAATCTATGCCATTATACTCTTTTATTTACGGAAATTAGTAGAAAATGAGCAATACATGATTAAAATGTATTTATAATCCTTTTATTAGCTGAAAGATGAATTATTTTGTTTGCTATATTTTTGTCAAAACTTAAATCTACAACTTTAATCAAACTGTACGCTCCATTTGTACAAGTATCCTGCCTGTCTTTTTCACAGATACGTTATAGCCATTATTTAAAGTAACAGGCATATTTGTTGGATGATTGGTGAGGCTGTGGTTTCATTGAATGATGAACCTTTGACTGTTTAGATAATATGATTATTAGGGTTAAAACTTAAAATTTTTCATATAGATTAGCTCTTTTTTATTTTCATAACAATCCTGTAAAGTAGTTAAGGCAAGAATTATACCTTCATTTTACCAAAAAAAAAAAAAAAAAAAAAGATGAGGCTCCAAGAGATAAAATAACTCCAGAAATCACTTCCCTAAGCAGTAGCAGGTGACCAATACTTGAATTCAAGTATTTTTACAACAAATCATGTGTGTGTTCTGCATTTTCATGTAGTCAGTAGAGGATTTAGACATAGATTAGAATGTTGGCCAAGGTATTCATGCTTAATACTTTTTAGAGGTGCTTTCTGGAGAGTTCAGTTCAGTTTGGTCCAGTCGCTCAGTTGTGTCTGACTCTTTGAGACTGCATGAACTGCAGCTCGCCAGGTCTCCCTGTCTATCACCAACTCCCAGAGTCCACCCAAACCCATGTCCATCGAGTTGGTGATGCCATTTAATCATCTCATCCTCTGTTGTCCCCTTCTCCTCCTGACCTCAATCTTTCCCAGGATCAGGGTCTTTTCAAATGAGTCAGCTCTTCGCATCAGGTGGCCAAAGTACTGGAGTTTCAGCTTCACCATCAGTCCTTCCAATGAACCCCCAGGACTGATCTCCTTTAGGATGGACTGATTGGATCTCCTTGCAGTCCAAGAGACTCTCAAGAGTCTTCTCCAACACCACAGTTCAAAAGCATCAATTCTTCGGCACTCAGCTTTCTTTATACTCCAACTCTCACATCCATACATGACTACTGGAAAAACCATAGCCTTGACTAGATTGACAAAGTAATGTTTCTGCTTTTTAATATGCTGTCTAGGTTAGTCATAACTTTCCTTCCAAGGAGTAAGTGTGTTTAAATTTCATGGCTGGAATCACCATCTGCAGTGATTTTGGAGCCCCAAAATATAAAGTCAGCCACTGTTTCCATTGTTTCTCCATCTATTTGCCATGAAGTGATGGGACCAGATGCCATGATCTTAGTTTTCTGAATGTGTAGCTTTAAGCCAACTTTTTCACTCTCCTCTTTTACTTTCATCAAGAGGCTCTTTAGTTCTTCTTCACTTTTTGTCATAAGGGTGGTGTCATCTGCATATCTGAGGATATTGATATTTCTCCTGGTAATCTTGATTCCAGCTTGTGCTTCTTCCAGCCCAGCATTTCTCATGATGTACTCTGCATATAAGTTAAATAAGCAGGGTGACAATATACAGCCTTGATGTACTCCTTTTCCTATTTGGAACCAGTCTGTTGTTCCATGTCTAGTTCTAACTGTTCCTTCCTGACCTGCATATAGGTTTCTCAAGAGACAGGTCAAGTGGTCTGGTATTCCCATCTCTTTCAGAATTTTCCACAGTTTATTGTGATCCACACAGTCAAAGGCTTTGGCATAGTCAATAAAGCAGAAATAGATATTTTTCTGGAACTCTCTTGCTTTTTTGATGATCCAGCAAATGTTGGCAATTTAATCTCTGGTTCCTCTGCCTTTTCTATAAATTGAAGTGTTTTGATACGTGAAAGATGGCATGCCTAATGAAGTCATGTTACTGAGATTGGTGAAAGAGTTAATTTGAAGCAGCACTGGTCAGTTTTCATTCCAATCCCAAAGAAAGGCAATGCCAAAGAATCCTCAAACTACTGCACAATTGCACTCATCTCACATGCTAGTAAAGTAATGCTCAAAATTCTCCAAGCCAGGCTTCAGCAATATGTGAACCGTGAACTTCCTGATATTCAAGCTAGTTTTAGAAAAGGCAGAGGAACCAGAGATCAAATTGCCAACATCCGCTGGATCATGGAAAAGGCTATGGTTTTTCCTGTGGTCATGTATGGATGTGAGAGTTGGACTGTGAAGAAGGCTGAGCGCCGAAGAATTGAAGCTTTTGAACTGTGGTGTTGGAGAAGACTCTTGAGAGTCCCTTGGACTGCAAGGAGATCCAACCAGTCCATTCTGAAGGAGATCAGCCCTGGGATTTCTCTGGAAGGAATGATGCTAAAGCTGAAGCTCCAGTACTTTGGCCACCTCATGCGAAGAGTTGACTCATTGGAAAAGACTCTGATGCTGGGAGGGATTGAGGGCAGGAGGAAAGGGGACGACCGAGGATGAGATGGCTGGATGGCATCACTGACTCGATGGACATGAGTCTGAGTGAACTCCGGGAGTTGGTGATGGACAGGGAGGCCTGGCGTGCTGCGATTCATGGGGTCGCAAAGGGTCGGCAACGACTGAGCAACTGAACTGATGATTGGCCTTTGAGTCTACTATGAGAAAACTAAGTACAAACATTTTATTCTCTGCTTTCTTTGCATCTATATTCCAGCTTGTCTGAACCATGAGCTATTTAAGGCTTCAGATTTTTACCAAAGTCTTTTGAATATCCTCTTGCACTCAGTAATTTTTGTTCCTCCCAGTTGAAAAGAACCAGCTGACTTTTTTGGTATTTTTATACCCTGTGCTTTATTGTCTTCCTCCTGTGTTTTCTACCCGACGCCACAGTGCAGATGCTGTGATTACTACTTCTAGTTCAAGACATCTGCTTTTCAGTAGGTCCTTTTCTTTCATTCTCAGTTAGAATCTTTATGTGAGCATAGCATTGGATCTTGTCCTTGCAAGAATACATACTCTGTTTTTAGCCTCTGGCTTCTCCCATGGACAGCACACTTAGTTTTATGTTGCATTCATATTCTAATATCTCTGAATCTATGAATTTTAAAATATTCCTAAAAGTACAGTTCTTTGGTGAAAAAGCACTCATTGGAAGTGCACAGGTCTAGACACAATTTTCAGTGGGGTTAAATAAGAAGAATGGGGATGTTGTTTTTCAGTGGCTAAGTTGTGTCCAACTCTTTGGGACTCCATGGACTGCAGTGTGCCAGACTTCCCTGTCCTTCACTATCTCACTATTTGAGAGTTTGCTCAAACTCATGTCCATTGAGTTGATGATGCCATATAACCATCTCATCCTTTGCTGCCCTCTTCTCCTACCCTCAGTCTTTCCCAACATCAGGGTCTTTCTGAATGAGTAGGCTCTTCTCATGAGGTGGCCAAAGTATTGGAGCTTCAGCTTCATATCAGTCCTACCAATTAATATTCAGGGTTAATTCCCTTTAGGATTGACTGGTTTGATATCCTTGTAGTCCAAGGTACTCTCAAGAGTCTTGTCCAACACCATAGTTCAAAAGCATCAATTCTTTAGCACTCAACCTTCTTTATGGTCCAAATCTCACATCCATACATGACTAGTGGAAAAACCATAGCTTTGAATATACAGACCTTTGTTGGAAAAGTGATATCTCTGCTTTGTAATACACTGTCTAGGTTTGTCATAGCTTTTTTTTCCAAGGATCAAGTATCTTTTAATTTCATGGCTGCAGTCACTGACGGCAGTGATTCTGGAACCCAAGAAAAGAAAATTTGTCACTGTTTCCACTTTCCCCTTTCTATTTGTCATAAAGTGATCAGACCTGATGCCATAACCTTAGTTTTTTGAATGTTGAGTTTTAAGTCAATTTTTTTTTCTCTCTTGTTTCATTCTCAAGAGGCTCTTTAGTTTCTCTTTGCCTTATGACATTATTATGGTATCATCTGCATATGTAAGGTTCTTGATATTTCTTCTGGCAATCTTGATTCCAGCTTGTGATTCATCCAGCCTGGCATTTCACATGATGTACTCTTCATAGAAGTTAAGTAAGCAGGGGGACAATATACAGCCTTGACATACTCCTTTCCAATTTTGAACCAGTCCATTGTTCCATGTCTGATTCTAACTGTTGCTTCTTGGCCTGCATACAGATTTCTTAGGAGACAGGTAAAGTGGTCTGGTATTCCCATTTCTTTAAGAATTTTCCACAGTTGGTTGTGATCTAAACAAAGGCTTTTAGTGTAGTCAATGAAGCAGAAGGAGATTTCTTACTGAAATCTCATTGCTTTCTCTATGAGCCAATGAATGTTGGCAAATTTATCTCTGGTTCCTCTACCTTTTCTAAATCCCGCTTATACATATGAAAGTTCTCAGTTCACATACTACTAAAACCTAGCTTGAAGGATTTTGAGCATAAGCCTGCTATCATGTGAACTGTGTGCAACAGTATAGTTTTTGAATGTTCTTTGGCATTGCCCTTCTTTGGGACTGGAATGAAAACCGACCTTTTTCAGGCCTCTGGACTGAAACTGCTGAGTTTTTCCAGTTTGCTGACATGTTGCATGCACCACTTTAACAGTATCATCTTTTAAGATTTTTTAATATTGTATTAGGTCATTTGTACTATTAGATGCTCTCCTCCTGCTTGTTTTTCTGATTCAAATCAACAGAGTTTCTAGGCCTGTGACTAGAAAGTTCTGTCTGTTCTAAAACGTACCCCCAAAAATCGAAAATTAGATCAGAGGCCACACAGCTACCCACAGGCAGTATTTGTCATGCAGAGTGTTGAATTATTGAGAACATTTAAAAATTGAGAGATTTCAGATATGATTCTGGATTTCTGGTTCTTAATGAGAATGGGAGGTATGACAGAACAAAACTCACATGTCCATGTACATTTCTTTCTCCTTTTCTCCTCTCTCTCCCTCTGCCTCTCTCTCTTCCTCTTTCCCTCTAGTCTTATATCAGTAAATAGCTAAATTTATTTCCAGACATGTATACTTTTCATCTTTTTGAGCATGTAAAAAAATCCATGGTCAAGGTATCTTTTTGTATAAATCCTCTCCCACTCCCAAGCATAGTAGGAATTCTTTAAAAATACATAATTCTATTTTAAAATGTGTTAAATAGGACATGAGCATTGTTGTTTTCATTACCAAACTGGAAAGAATTTTGGACCTGGAGCTAAAAGACCTGGTTATGAGTTCTGGCTCTGCCACTTAGTAACTTTAAACAAATCCCTGAATTTGTCTGAGCCCGTGTCCTCATCTCTGCAGGGGGGTGATTATATCTGCCAGCCTCATGGTCATGTGTATCAAATGTAATCATGGATGTGAATGTTCTTAATATATTCATATGGCACTATGGAAGGTAAGATCCTTTTTAGGGAAGCAGAGCTATAGCATACAGCTTCTCAAGGAGCTTAGGGTGTGGTTACAAAGATGGGACTCACGTATAAGATAGATTAACAGTTAACAGTATCCTATTGCCTGCAAGGGGTGGAGGAATTAAATGTTATCAGACATAAAAAAAAGTACATGATTATGTAGTGTAACCAAGTTCAAAATTAAAAGGATATACGTAGCATGTCTTTGTTTTATTAATTCATTTATTCCACACCTACTCTGTGACAAGAAGCATTGTAAGTAAACTGGGGATAATGTAGTGAAATAGAAAGCCTGGGTTCCTGCTTTTATGGGGTCTGTATTCTAGTAGGGGGAGAGAAGAATAATATACAAATAACATATAGATCATCATTATAATTTAAAATACTGTTAAGTGCCATGAAGAAAATAAATGTAGGTTATGATACAGTTGATGAGCTGTTCCATTTATGACTCTTACCATGTACGATTTTTCTTTATTTTTATTGTGATAAATATGACATCAAACAATTTACCATTTTCACCACTTAAAGTATACAGTTCAGTGGGATTAAGTACATTCACAATATTGTACAAATATGACAACTATCCATTTCCGGAACTTTTTCATTATCCCAAACAGTAGCTCTATAGCTGTTAAACAATAACTTCACATTTCTCCCCCGACTCAGCTCTTGGTAGCTTCTACTCTACTTTTTGTCTTTTATGAACTGGCCTATTGTAGATATCTCATATAAATGGGATAATAGAGTATTGCACTTTTGTGTCTGGCTTATTCCACTTGCATGTTTTCAAGGCTCCTCCCTGTTGTAGCATATATCATAATTTCATCCCTTTTTAAGGCTGCATGATAGTCTGCTAAATATACACAGCATGATGTTTATCCTGTATGATGTTATCTATTTTAATGTGATTTGGTAAGAAGTATAATTTATAATACTTTACAAAGTACTTTGATTATACACGGTAAGAAGAGTATTGGGCTTCCCTGGTGGCTCAGATGGTAAGGAATCTGCCTGCAATGCAGGTGATCTGGGTTTGATCCCTGTTTGGGAAAATCCTCTGGAGGAGAGCATGGCAACCCACTCCAGTATTCTTGCCTGGAGAATCCCCATGGACAGAGGAGCCTGGCGGGCTACAGTCCATGGAGTCTCAAAGAGTAGGACATGACTGAGTGACTAAGCACAGCACACACACAAGGAGAGTGTTAACTCAGGGATTATTGGTTAAATTGCTGTTAAACTGACATGGTATCTGGCACAGTTATAAAGTATTCTACCTTTTTGTCTTGGATTATTGTTCCCGACAATGAAGTAAGAGGATATAAATTGGGAGGAAATAAGGTCAGTAGGTTTTCAACAAATATGGAATGACTGGCTGTAATGGGTTAGTTGCTAAGTTGTGTTCAGCTCTTGCAATCCCATAGACTGTAGCCCACCAGGCTTCTCTGTCTATGGGATTTCTCAGGCAAGAATACTGGAGTGGGTTGCCATTTCCTTCTCCCGGGCATCTCACCAACCCAAGGATCTAACCTGGGTCTCCTACATTACAGGTGTATTCTTTATTGACTGAGCCGTCAGGGAGGCTCAATTGGTAGCTTGGACTAATCCTACCTGGCCCCGCCCCAATGTAGGACTTCCCTCTAGTCTGTGTTATTTTGGGGAATTTTTCTGAAAGAGATTCAGGTAACAGCCTTCTGCCACCACTTTGGGCTATAATTTCAGAATCTAATAAGTCTAATCATTGGGAAAATGTCTCAAGACTGCACATTTAACTGCTTGACTGCTGCTTCACTATGTGATTTGCATACTGCTGGAACATACCTGCCCTCCAACCGAAGAAACCAAGTTCACTGTAAAGAAAATGATAGGGATGGAAAGAAATGGCTGGTGGCAAAGATGGAATTACTGTATATTATTTGATTTTATTCAGAAAAGAAAATTCCAGATATTGGAAAGGGTAAAAAAGTAAGATTTTAAAAGGAGCCGAAATCTTGTTGTGAAAGGAAGAAGCCAGAAAGCAGTATGTATGTGTCTGACTCTTTGCTACGCCATGGACGGTAGGATCCTCTGTCCACAGGATTCTCCAGGCAAGACTACTGGAGTAGGTTGCCATTTCCTACTCCATATATATATATATATATACACATATATATATGGGCTTCCATGGTGGCTCAGAGGTTAAAGCGTCTGCCTGGAATGCGGGAGACCCAGGTTCGATCCCTGGGTTGGGAAGATCCCCTGGAGTAGGAAATGGCAAGCCACTCCAGTACTCTTGCCTAGAGAATCCCATGGAGAGAGGAGCCTGGTAGGCTACAGTCCATGGGGTCGCAAAGAGTCAGATATGACTGAGCGACTTTACTTTACTTTTACTAAACACAGCTTACTGCACAATGAGGTCTAAACATATAGTGGTTGCTGCTTTGATTCTTAATGAACCAACTTCTCAGTTGTTTGTTATTAACTGAAAAGTAAGTATAATACTTTACTATATTAAAATCTGCTGATGTGCCACCCTTCTCTCTAAAGGATTTCATTAATAATTATGAAGTTATATACAAATATTGAACACACACAAGGAGTGTGTATACAGTAAAGTAGTAAAAATGTACACGTCTCAGAACTGCAATCTCTTTCCATCATGCATTGCAACACTGCTGTGCTTGGAGTTAAATGATGGTACACATGGGTGTGCAAACATTTTGCTCAAACTATTACTCTTAGAGGAGAGTATGGACTCTGTTGAACTTGATTACCTCTTCTTGGACTTCTTTCCATTGTTTTTTGTTTGTTTTTGAGGCTATAGAATGGCATGTGTTTCAACACAGCTGTCAGTGCCTTGCAAAAAAGATTTGCTTGCTTTTATACTTTTCGAAGGTAAGGTTGAAATGAGTTAATGTTAGTACCTTTTGGGGGATGGTTATATGAGAGGAGGCCTTCAGAAATACAACTTTAACCTTTTAGCTCACATACTGCTGGGAAGGTTCTGTGCTGAGGGAGGGACTATATTGCAGTGGTTTATTGGTAAAAGCATGTTTCTCTCCTGAATGTATATTATTAGTGGACAATGTGTGATGGCCTATGGGCCACACTGGATGCCCTCAGACCTGTAGCTGTAGTTACAATGAGGAAGTGTCCTTGTGTGTGTGTGTGTTCAGTCAGTCATATCTGACTCTTTATAATCCTATGGACTGTAGCCCGCCAGGCTCCTCTGTCCATGGGATTTCCCAGGCAGGAATACTGGAGTAGGTTGCCGTTTCCTCCTCCAGGGGATCTTCCAAACCCAGGGATCAAACCCACATCTCCTGCATTGGCAGGCAGATTCTTTACTGCTGAGCCACCAGAAAAGCCTGAATGTGTCCTTCTTAAGCTACAAAAGTTATCCTAACAAAGAACCCTTGAAGATGAATTTTTTTTATCATTGCCACTCATTCTTTTGCTTCTTTGTTAGCATGAAGGAGAAATGGCGAGGTGGGGTGAATTTCTCCTGCAGCCTCATTTCCTAAGAAGACAAGCAAAACTAGAGCAAAAGTAAAAAAAAGTACTTACCTAGTCTCGATGGTAATTGAGTGGACAAATATTTAGAACTGATTTTATGACTACAAAATATTTCCTTTAATAATCATAAAAGTTTTACTTAAAAGGGGAAGAAAATATTTTGTTATGAATCTTGTATGTGGAATTTAGATGTTATATGTAGAGCTGCTGATGA
This sequence comes from Cephalophus harveyi, assembly GCA_006410635.1. Classification (NCBI taxonomy): domain Eukaryota; kingdom Metazoa; phylum Chordata; class Mammalia; order Artiodactyla; family Bovidae; genus Cephalophus; species Cephalophus harveyi. The sequence continues at coordinate 166,998 of SJYT01031934.1, read as the reverse complement.
TTTTGCCATACAGAATCACAAATTATATCCTAGGTTTGTGATTTTGGCATCTATCAAAGAGTGAGTATGATTGGGAGTTTTCCTATTTTATTTAATTATATGCCACTCAACAGCTGTGAAACACCACCAGCTCTGTCACTCAGGAGTGGATGTTTTGTGGCTTGTCTACATACTGCCTGTCTCCTACCACCTGTTTCTAGCCATATTTTGACAGAGAATCATTGCTGTTAGAAGGTGGGAGGAGGTAAATCAAGATTTTTCTAGTTGACATTTTTGCCTAAAGTTTTTGTAGGAGGAGATTGAGCATGGAATAAGATTTGTGTTGTCTAAATTTTAACAATCCAGCCATCTCCTTTATAAATATCATCAATGCACCATCATTTGATAGTACACGTATATTCTTTATTAGATGGTACAGCCTAGGCTTCTTTCCAATTAAATAGCTTTACTTCATTTTAAGTTTTATCTCAGTTATACTCAAATTTGCTTCTGGTTTATGGTTTGATGTCATATATTGCTTGTTACAGGTGGTTAGGTGTGAAGTCTCACTTTGACCATACCATGTCATCATAATGCTGTTTGTTGTTGTTCATTCACGAAGCCCCGCTTGACTCTTTTGTGACCCCCATGGACTGTAGCCCACCAGGTTCCTCTGTCCATGGGATTTTCCAGGCAAGTATATTAGAGTGGATTGCCATTTCCTCCTCAGGGAATCTTCCCAACCCAGGGATCGAACCCATGTCTCTTGTGTTGGCAGGAGGATCCTTTACTGCTGTGCCACAAGCCCATAACCATAATGCCTTCTGCTTATTTTTTTTCCTTGGGAAGAGCAGATTTGGATTGTGGAAACCGTATTTCATAATTAAAAAGAATGATAAATAATTGTAAGAGTAGGGCACTGAATGCAAAACAGAAATGCAGAAAAAGAATTTTATTTAAGGTTAGAACTGTAAAGTGAAAGAGAGATTAAATTAAAATCTGATTGAGTTAACTACTATACTTTGAAAGGAGTAAAACAGCCCAACAGGGCATGTAAAAATGAAGGATATGTGTTTAGTGTTGACTTCTTTGTGCCTTGTGGCAAAGATACTGAGAGATCAGTTACCTGGTTTTTCCGTATTGAAAAAAGAAGTTAAGCACGGAAGAATTTTAAATGATTACTGTGTCACAGCTAGCATTTATAGATCAATTACTATGTGTCAGGATCTGTGCTTAGAACTTTAAATAGATTAACTTACTTAGCATTCCAGTAGGTATTGTTATTATCTACATATTACATAAGCAGAAACTAAGGCTTTATGAAATTAAATAGCATGTCTCTAGCAGGTGGTACGAAGTAAAGTCTCAACGTCCCATTATGATTTCAAGCCTCGTGTCCTTAGTTGCCATAAGACTAAATTTGCTACACTTTAAACTGGAATATACAATTCATATCTTCAACATTGGCCAGAAGAACTTAAGGCAAGTTGAAGAAGTAGTTTTTAGACATTTTTTCTTGAGTCTATATGCAGAAAATAGTCAATCAGAAAGCATATGAAGATTTCATTTTCTACCATTCTCTATATTCTAAGCTTGTTTTTTTTTTTCCTTCAAGCACATTTCCACATGGAAGTCAACGTTAATTTCTTGTTTAAATTAATATACATGAAAACTAGAGTAGAGTTGGCAGATTTGGTAACAAAAATTACAGGACACCTAGTTAAATGTGAATTTTAGATAAATCTGATAAGGGATTTATTTCTGAAATATAAGGAACTCTTTATGATCTAACAGCAAAACAAAATAGATTTTAAAATGGGCAGAGGATTAAATAGACATTTTTCCTAAGAAGACTTACAGGTGGCTAATGTGTACATAAAAAGATGCTCAATATCATTAATCAGGGAAATGCAAATTAAAACCATGGTGAGATATCACCAAATAGCCAAAAGATAACAACTGTCAGTGAGGTTGTGGAGAAATTAGAACCTCTGCACTCTGTTGGTGAGAATGTCTACAAAGCACTGTGGAAGACAATTTTTAGGTTTCTTAAAACATTAAAGATAGGAATGCCATTGTTGTTGTTCAGTTGCTCAGTCATGTCCAGCTCTTTGCGACCCATGGACTGCAGCATGCCAAACTTCCCTGTCCTTCTCTGTTTCCCAGAATTTGCTAACTCATGTCCATTAAGTTCGTGATGCCACCCAAAAAATTCATCCATATAGGAATACCTTAAGAATCTAGCAATCCCATCCCTGGGTATATTTCTAAAGTATAATTGAAATTAATATCTTGAAGAGAGATCTGCACTCCCAAGTTTATTACCTCATTGTTAACAATAGCCAAGATATTAAAACCACTGAAATGACTGCTGACAAATGAATGGATATAGAAAATGTGGTATACTCACTGCTGTTTAGTTGCTGCGTTGTGTCGGACTCTTTTTTCTACCCCATGGACTGTAGCCCACCAGACTCCTTTGTCTGTGGGATTTCCCAGGCAAGAATACTGGAGTGGGTTACCATTTCCTTCTCCAGGGGATCTTCCCCACCCAGGAGTCAAACCCACGCCTCTTGCACTGGAGGGTAGGTTCTTTACCATTGAGTCACCAGGGAAGCCTGGTATACTCGTGTAGGGGAATATTATTCAGCCTCAAGAAAGATGGAAATCCTGCTGTTTGTGATTACATGGATGGATCTGAAAGACAGTATGCTAAGTGAAATAAGTCAGTCACAGGAAGACAAGTACTGCATAATTCCACTCATATGAGGTATCTCATTAGTCAAACTTACAAAAGCAGAAAACAGAAAGTTGTTTGCCAGAGGATGTGGGAGAAGATGGGGAGATATTCAATAGGTATAAAGTTACAGTTATAAAGCATGAATAAGTTCTGAAAATCTGCTGTATAGCATAGTGCGTATAATTAACAGCGTGGCATTGTGCACTTTGAAATTTGTTTAGATGGTAGAATTCATATTAAACATTGTCCTTAACAGACTTATACACAGAAGGAAACAACGGAAGGAAACTTTGGAGGTGATGGATATTTGTGTGTCTTGATAATGATGATGGTATCATGAGTGCTGACATGGCCAAATGCATCAAACTGTATACACTAATATTTGCAGCATTCTAATATATTATTTTTCTCAGTAAACCTGTAAAAATATAAAAGTGAATTTGAGTTGGCATCCTTTATTTTATCTGATAATCCTAAATTTGTCACTTCTGATATAACAATTTTATTAGGTCTAATCTCAATAGACTAATATCTGGTAGATATTGGACCCTTAACTCTGAAGTTTTAATTCACCTTTCACCAGATCATGCAGTGAGTATAAATAATAAAAGATACACCATTTAAAGATTGATTGTTTTGTAGCCCATAGATCACAGTAATGAAAAACAATCAGTTCAGTCACTCAGTCGTGTCCGACTCTTTGCGACCCCATGAATCGCAGCACGCCAGGCATCCCTGTTCATCACCATCTCTCGGAGTTCACTCAGACTCACATCCATCGAGTCCGTGATGCCATCCAGCCATCTCATCCAGTGTCATGGCAATACGGTGATCTTCTTTTGATGATTTTCTAGATAAATGATAGAACTTGCTTTTAGTCTTTTTTTTAAGTCTAAAATGTACCATCTACTCTGGGGCCCATTACAGAGTATTTGGAGTATTGTTAACTACCTTTGCAGTGAGAATTGAACCAGTGGGTGGAAAATTGGCTTTAAGACCCTCCTCTACCATATGGAAAAGCAGATTCATTACTTTGTCAACAAAGGTCCGTCTAGTTAAGGCTATGGTTTTTCCCATGGTCATGTATGGATGTGAGAGTTGAACTGTGAAGAAAGCTGAGCACCGAAGAATTGATGTTTTTGAACTGTGGTGTTGGAGAAGACTCTTGAGAGTCCCTTGGACTGCAAGGAGATCCAACCAGTCCATTCTGAAGGAGATCAGCCCTGGGATTTCTTTGGAGGAAATGATGCTAAAGCTGAAACTCCAGTACTTTGGCCACCTCATGCGAAGAGTTGACTCATTGGAAAAGACTTTGAGGCTGGGAGGGATTGGGGGCAGGAGGAGAAGGGGACAACAGAGGATGAGATGGCTGGATGGCATCACTGATTTGATGGACGTGAGTCTGAGTGAACTCCGGGAGTTGGTGATGGACAGGAAGGCCTGGCGTGCTGCGATTCATGGGGTCACAAAGAGTCGGACACGACTGAGCAACTGAACTGAACTGAACTGAACAACTACCATCTACAGCTTGTCTTCAAATGTTCTTTCAGATTTGATCTGTAATCTGAGAATATTAATATGCACAGAGCTTACATCAGAAAGTTATCGTGAGGATCTTTTCATGTGCCTGTTGGCCATCTGTATGTCTTCTCTAGAAAAATGTCTATTCAGATCTTTTGACCATTTTTGATTAGGTTGTTTGTTTTGTTTTGATATTGAGTTGTATAAGCTGTTCATATGTTTTGGATATTAACCCCTTAGCTGTCATATCATTTGCAAATATTCCCTCCCATTCCATAGATTGTCTGTTCATTTTGTTGATGGTTTGCTGTGCAAATTTTTTAAGTTTAATTAGATCCTATTTGTTTATTTTTGCTTTTATTTCATTCAGATCCCCCAAAAATATTTCTACAGTTTATGTCAAAGAGTATTGTGCCTATGTTTTCTTCTAGGAGTTTTAAACTTTCATGTCTTGCATTTAGGTCTTTAATCAATTTTGAGTTTATATTGGTACATGATGTGAGGAGATGTTCTCTCTCCTTTTTTAAAAAAGATGATAGTAGACTCTTTTTTTGAAGATTTATTTATTTTGTTTTATTTTTGGCTGTGGTGGGTCCTCGATGCCACGTGGGCTTTCTCTGATTTTGGCCAGTGGAGCTACTCTTGCTTGCAGTGAGCAGGCTTCTCCTTGCGGTGGCTTCTCTTGCGGTGGAGCACAGGCTCTAGGCACGTGGGCTTCAGTAGTTACAGCATGTGGGCTCAATAGTTGTGGCTCATGGGCTCTAGAGCAGAGGCTCAGTAGCTATGGTGCAGGGGCTTAATTGCTCTGCAGCATGTGGGATCTTTCTGGACCAGGAATCAAACTGATGTCACTTGCATTGCAAGGTGGATTTTTAACTACTGAAACACCCAGGAAGCCCAGGAGATGTTCTAATTTCATTCTTTTACATGAAGCTGTGCACTTTTTCCAGCACCACTTATTAAGGAGACTCTTTTTCTTCATATATTCTTGTCTCCTTTGTCATAGATTAGTTGGCCATAGATACCAGTTTATTTAAAACTATAAACATGTGTAGCAATATTAATAACTTCAGTTAGCATGCTGTGTTCCAGGTATCTCTACAGACATTAGAGACATCTAATGATCTAATATATCTAATGATCTTAGAATTCTGTACATTTATAAATCTGATGTCTATAGAGACTATCGAGTCATAGTCATAAGTAAAACGTCTTGGTAGACTTCTGAGATAATTAGTGGGAACAAAAAAAAAAAAAAAAATTTGACAAAGTATAAGGACGGAAATTAAGATATCTGAATCCTATTTAAGGATTTTCATCTAAGTAAAAGTGGATACTAATTTTGTACATTCAAGAAAATGAACAACGAGTTTTTGATAAAGAGTGATTAAAGGTCGGTCCACCGATACGGGATCTACAATAATTATTACATATTATTAGTGATGTCAAACTCACAGATGAAATAAGACCGAAACACAGCATAAGAAATATATGTGACATAAATAAGGAATGTTGTCCCGATGGTCATACATTATCATAAATACGTGAGGTATACACCCGCAACTCCGAGTATCAACAATTCATTTGAGCTGGTTCCGTAAAAGGATAACATGTAGTCTCGATCCTAGTATAAGTCCATTCATCAAGACGGAACGTTCGGTACGAGACGTTCTTCCTAGAAACTTCTTTATCATCACAACGACTAAATCGTATATTGAAAGATTCAAGTTTGGTAGTGTGTTAAAGAATAAACGTTTATATTACTGTAAGGATAAACTTTTTTATCTACCGTAAGGGTAAAATATCTAACTTTTCCTTCCATTCACTAAGTGTACGTGTCGTTACACCAAATCGAATCGGGAACAGTAAAGTCTACAGAAAGTATTTACTAACGAAATAAAACGGAAATCACAAAAACAGACAAAACCCATAATCGGGAACCTCGGAATCTTATAACATACAAAGCCCTTTTTAGTAAACTTACTCTTATGTAAAGATAAAGGATAGTAATACCAGACATCCACCGTTTCCGTAAATACATTTTAGTCGTGAAACCAACATGTAACGATCCGTATTTCGTTTTCGTGAGGACCCAAAGACATGGGTGGTTTTAACGCCATAATATCCTTTTACTTACCTTCATATTTAAAACCCACTTCCTTCCTCCGTTATCACCAAGAATTTTCTCCGAATATAAACGACGGTCCGTTAGGAATCTTTGGTCACCTCGAAAGAACCGATTTAGAGGGCTCAGCTGAAGAATTGACTTACCTTACATTTTCCATGTAAGTAGTACTTTGTGACTACATAACTCTCTTAAAATATCGATAACAAAGGTAAATCTTTTTACACTCTTGGTACTAATACAAGGTTTCAGAAACGTTTGAAGTTACCTAAAAAACAAAGTGAACTAATTGGACTAATCTTATGACTGGCATACAAAAATGCAAGGTAAATACACCTTATTTTTTAGATATTCATTTGGCTGCTTGAGGTCTCGGTTGTCACATATGGAATCTTTCACTGGGACGTGTGGGTTTCTCTCTAGTTGCGGCACTCAGGCTCGGTCGTTGCAGCACACAGGCTTCGTTGCCCCATGGCATCTGGGATCTTAGTTCCCTGACCAGGAATTGAACCTGTTCCCTGCACTGCAAGGTGGATTCCTAACCATTGGACAACCAGGGAAGTCCCATAAATCTATAAACTTTTGATAATTAAAAAATGGGAAATCCAGATTCTATTCAGTGGGTAGATTCTGATTCAAATAACATACACAGTTAAGTGTGGTGTGAAATAGTATAATGTCATGGTATTGGATATGTGGTATAAAGTGGATCCAAATGGATACCAATAATAAAAATGAGTAGAACTTATCACCTCAGCTTCTGGATAATATAATACTTAATACCATAGGATTATTGGTAGGGTCACATGATTATCTCAAATTTGCTACTATATATTGTATGTACAAAGTATGTACACACATGGATCCCTTATACTTTAATATGCATCTATATTTATCTAATCTCAATACTGATATCACTGTCTGCCTGCCTTGAAGAATACTGCTATTTCAGTAAGTAACTTGGACATCATAAATAGAGTCATAGTATTTATCATAAATGCTAGTCAAGTTGGACATTATTATTGGATAAAACCAACAATGTAGTGAAATTTGTGGTTCAAGATGTCATATTTAGTAGGGTTATTGTAATAACCTTTCAGAAAACAAAGGATGATTAATTTTGGAAGATACATTTGCTTCAATATAAAATAGGGAAATTAAAACTAATAACAATACTTAGGTTAATAATAAAATTGTAATAATAACCTGTATTTGTAGAGCATAGAAATTTACAAAAACTTAGTCTACCCTGACTTTGGTATTTTTAACTTACCTCTTCCTTCTGGCTTTTTCCAATCACCTGTTCAAGTCTCTTGCTACCATTTTATCTTTACTTCCCTTTTCAGTATGTTTCTTAAAAGAGTAATTTAGTCTGCTTTCATTTTCTCATCGCCCACTCTCCTCACTTCAATTTGTATCACTCCACCCTATGTGTACCATACTTTTCACTGGCATTCTTAGCTGCTGAGTATAGCAGACATTTAGTTGTTGAAAATAAAAAAGTAATGAAACCTCCATTAAAAAGGATTCATTTGTTCTGATTATAAAATCAGTGCACAGATTCCTTCACTGAACATATGTTGATGTTCTGTGATGTGGGTATTGTTCTGTGTGCTGGCACAGCGATTAGTAGAGAGGAACTTGGACTTCCCTGGCAGTCCAGTGGTTAAAGCACTGTGCTTCCAATGCAGGGACACAGGTTCAATCCCTGGTTGGAGAAGTTCTACATGCTGTGTGGTGTGGCAAAAAAAAAAAAAAAA